>JAVCKX010129778.1:0-10329 GCA_034780695.1 Lepetodrilus gordensis
ATGGATGCATATACAATCGTATTCTATGATAAATCGGCGCACACGTAAGACGTTGTACATTTCACGCCAAACTCGCTTGTTTGCCGTTCTAGCTTCGACTTCACACGTGGCCCCGCTTCTCCAGTATCACTTGACGTGACGTAGTTCACAGAAATCTACCGCGTTTCAAGTTCAACGCGGAAAACTAAAACTCTCTATTGACGAGTACAACGTGATGTTTTCATGTGACGTCACAATGGGAAATTGTCAGCTGTGAGTCAGTGCGTAGCACATTTAGATGCTTGACATGCGCGTTTGGTGTTCAATTCAAAATTTATACAGTGTCAATTTACGATTGTCTGAATTCCAAACAGAAGACTGTTATCCCTTAATCCAACACCAACAAGAGTGAGTGGGTTAATCTTTCACCCATTTGCGACGAACACCAACAAGAAATTAATCTCCCAATTATTTGAGTGAATAAGTGCTTTACGTCATAGCAGAAATATTTTACTCATAGTGACACTCTCTCCCAACTAACATAATTAAATTAATATCAACAATTGTACTCACCAAGTCGAAACAGTTGAATCAGATCTTGACTGCTATTGTATCCAGATCGGCTCAAAAGATTTGAAAATGCCTTGATTTCTGTCTTCAGGAATTTTGATGACCCACTTGTCTGAAATAGCATAAAGGTACATTGTTAAAGTCGCAAAATAATTTTTGCGTGCAATATTACTAGGGGCGTCACAATTCACTGATGCATCACCATTGTATCTCTTATTATATATATCGTGATACGCGATTCTGTCTTTGTGAATTGATTCATAATTTTAATGTAAATCGATTTTAACATACAGTAGACCTTGCATATAATGTACTCATTGGGACCTGCTATTTTTGTCAGTTGTGCGAAGTCTGTTATACACATATGCCTTAATTAGCGTTAGATGGGACTGGGACTTTAGATTCAGTCCATTATAGGTGAGTGTCCGGGTTTATCCGAGGCCGGTATATGCTAGGTCTACTGTACATGTTCAGATTGATTTGTTTTCATAATAATTCCTGATTTGAAAAGGTTATTTCCACTCTTAAATGGGTTTAAAGTTAGATTTCAGTATTTTTCACAAGGATTTTAAGTGTTTTAGTAACAAAACATTGTTTAAAATTTTCTCTTCCTGACTTACTTACCGTATTTGTACTGAATATTTCATGAAATATGACCTTCATATAACATTATTACTGAAAATCTTCCCACAGTTCTCACTAAAATTGAATCGCGATACATAATGTATCACAAGCCTGGTATTGCGATATGTATCGTATAGCGAGATAGGCGAATTGTGGTACCCCTAAATATTACACATTTATTTTAATTTGTTTTCCATATATCTTCTACACAATATTACTGGTTACCTTCACAACGAACAGATTGTAGCTATATGTAGGCCCTACACGTCCAAATAAGTCTCTGTCAACGTTATGGTTGTTTATCTCCAAACTCCATTTATTCCAACTCTAGGTTGTTTAGTCCGACTCTGAGTCATTTTGCACTTAATTTTGTGTCGATTTGCGCTGGTTTTGGGTAAGTTTGTATAATTGTTTTTATCCATATTTCAATTTCTGTGATCGACAACAAAAACATAATTTCATGCGTTCTTTCAATAACCCGTTGCAGGAATATGGATGGGCTCTATTTCGAACACTGCTATAAGACACATGTGCACTAGCATCTCTACACATTTTCATTTTAGAATATATTGTTTAAAGCAGAACAGTATGCACATAGTTCGCTACTCATCGAATACTGGAAATAGTGTGCATAGAGTAGAATAGGCTAGAATAGCATCAATGGAGATGAGGATTATCATACTAAACATTGAAAATTACAGATTTTACCACCATTAACTTTGGGCCTTTGGAGAATGGCCCATTTATTATTTTCATTATTTCGAACACTGAAATTTAACATTGGAGATTTATTAACTAAACTTTCAGTTGAACAGGAAATTGTACTAAAAATAATTGTAATCTTGGGTCCTGGTTATTTAACTTTGTGTTTATCTCAGAAGGCTTTTCAAATTTGAAGTTTATTACTAACCTTTGAAGTGTGTGGTGCATACGTAGCTCCACTTGCCAGTGTGTGAATGGGCTGAATGGCAAATGTTCGTACTTTCATACAACGTTGACAACGAAAAGCATACTGCGTTGAAGATACTTTGCAAGTTCCATATGGAAGTAGTCTTCGCGAGTATGTTTTCAGCAAATGAGCTTGGCTTAATTTACCAATCTTGTTCATGATGTTGAAACTTTACTTTTGACAGCTGTTTGTATCTGGACCATGTGGACTACTGTATCATCTAATCACTCAAATAGTTATATATTCACGTTAAAAGTATTATTGATTAACTTGTAATTGTTTGTTTAGATCTGGGTGCGAAAAATACAATCAGATAGGACCGACTGATTTCGTCATCGTGTGCGACATTATATTTTAGGTAGTTCAAGGGAACTGAGTATGTGCGTTGTCTGGTCGTGATGTCATTTCGTTATTTACGATAAATTAAGTCCACATATATTTGCAGATAAGTAGATCTACGTGTCGCCCTTGAACAAGATTTACGAAAATATCCCCATGTTTTTCTAACATGCGGCCATTTTTCACAAGATCAACAAGTCTAAATTGACCAATGCATGTTGTTATAACAAATGCAAAGGAAGTTGCTTCTTAACCAATCAACATGACTATTCAACCCGCGTAAAGTGAAAGGCTTTAGGTGAGTACGTCACTTTAACCTCTTATATTTTAATTATTAGAGTATATATAGCAATATCTTTAGTTATACACGTTTCTTGAATAATTTATCTGCCATGGGACATGATTTATAACGGTATGCAGGCATGTATAATTTAGATATTGCATGTAGAGTTTGTTTATTGTTGCATCAAAATCGCCATGCTGTTTTTGAGGAAGCCATGAATATAGCCTCTTTGTTTTCGTACTTTTTTTCTTTCGCGTATTTAGACGTCATATTTGGTGTACCGACATGTGAATTGTTCTGTAATAACATATTATGCATTTATGAATATGTCTGTAATAATTATAATATCGGAATATACCGTATTTTAGGAAAATGTTTTGGCGTGCCTGCAAAGACATGGCGCTACCAGTGACATCACTCGTTCCCCATTTTGCACAATATTTCTGCTAATTCAGATATATTCGAATCGTAATTGTGGTATAAATGTCAGTTTTGTTCTAATGTATCATGATTTCAAACACATAGCCTGCACATGTAAGTTTATACTTTGGAATGATATATTCCATAATGCCAGATGCATGACTAGACAAACCACCATTGCCATGCAAAGTCTTTTGTTTACAGAAATGAACTATAGCAGTGTTATTCAGTATAATTGACAATACTGTGTTCTGAAAAGTAAGACAGTGATTAAATATCTAGATAAGTTACGCTATGCTTTATTTGTATAGAGAGAACATGATCTACAAGATCCAACCATTTGTAAAAGAAATGTAATCTCATAAATCTACATGCAGTTTATTGATTCAATTTTCACCGATTTATTTATAGTCAAATCTATGGTAATATCAATAGTTGTGTAGGCTACATGCATCTAAGGAATGTCTCCAATATATAAACATGATAAATAATGCACATTCATCATGGTCATGTAAATCGTTGTTATCTAAATTATCTTATAAATATACGATTCCCGCAGCGACGTTAAACTCTATATTCACATTATCTTATAAATATACAAGCTCATGTTGATACTATTACTACTACTAGTTGGATGAACATGATGAAATTATCTCACTTCTCGAATCAATGTGAATTGATTCTCTTAAAACAAACTACCATCTCAAATCTGCTTAATATTATCAGATGACGCAAGAGTGGTTTGTGTACTAATTATAACCCACATCGATGAATGTTTTTTCTTTCTTTTACTGCGCAAATGTGTCCTTTGTGTTAGTTGTGGCTCCTTTATTTGGCAATCTGATAAATTGTCTGGATCTGGCTTGCCAATATACCATCATACTTTTGTCCCTGTGTAGATAACAGAGCTTTTACCAAACATGATTTAGCCAATTTAACATGTGGCGAAAACCAAAGGGGAGTGGTCATTGCACTATTAACATCCTACTACTTTGCCTGAACAAATTAGCACTAAACTTCTCCAACGATGTATAATGTATTTGTAAGTAGGTCATCAGCTGGTCAGAGCATTGCAGCAGTAATTAAAGGCATACAACTTATGAGCACGGTTATTAATGATCATTTTGAACTAAATTTGAGCTGTAAGTGGACAAATTTAACTCGCTTGAACAAAAGTCAACATGATGAAGGCATGCATGTCATCGCTCTACTATAGAGGAACCTCCATAGCTCCATTCTGACATTTAATTTGGAATAGCATAGATTTAACATCTATAAGTAGTGAGACATGAGGAATGTGTTGTCCAATAATCATGGTAATTATTCTTGTATAAGTTGAAGTGCTATCTCTGAGATGTAAAAAGAAATCCCTTCTGGGCAATACAGCATTATCTTACTTATCTTTTCTTAAATCAAACGTACATCCAAGGTAATAATTCATTTGAACATGAAGAATGATTAAGTAGGTCAACAATGTGTGATTAAGAATCCCTTTATCAATTTTTGCTATCTGCATGGTTTGATAGCATCTTTTGCTCACAGTTTAGATGTGAAATTTATTATTATAGTCTTTTAAAAATATGTTATGTTCATCATTGATTATACTGTCTAGTAGTAGCAGTAGCAGTAGCAGTAGTAATAATCAGCAATATACTAGCTCGATTTGTGATACAAATAACAAATCTCCACTAGCCCTTAGGATTCGTTTATCAACTGGGAGAAATGGTCAGCGCGATTGTTAATTTAGATCCGAATAATCTATCAGGTTACTGTGTTTGCAACTTTTATTCCAATGGACTATACATCGCAGCTACAGTTAATTTCAAATGAAGTGATACCTTCAGTTGGTAGAATGTCTATTTTGAAAACTTCATGTAGTGCTCACATGAAGTGAAGTGAGCTACATGTAATTTGTTAATTTGAGCATCATGTTGCCAGGTTACAAATACCATACAATCAATCATTGTTTATTTTAGCATACATTCCAAATTCCAAATGTTGATGAGTGCTGTCTTTTGTTTTGTTTTTATAGGAAATGTTCTTGTTTATAAACATACCCAAAAGAAATATATCTCCAGTGTATAGATGTAAAGATCTCAATATTCATGATATTTGTAGGCTTGATATTTGTATCAATTGAATATTAGTGAATGTGAGTTTATTGAATGTGTTGACAATAAGCAATATTGGAACTGGAACCTGTGTTGGTTATTGTTATTTAGGACTCAAATTAGCAACTAATTTGGTCTCTGACAATTTTGCATTTGGCAACCAATATTTTACTTATTTTCAATGTTTTTGGCTCTGCATGAGTCATTTGGCACCTTGTTAACATTAGTAACTTTCATGGTATGTGCCTAAGATCAAGTTATCAACATATCATCTGCCTTTTCCAGTGAGAATCTGTTCAAGATGTACGGTTAGAGCTTTGGAGCTGCACTTTTAAAAAGGTTTGCATATGTTTTAGCTACATTTGTATACTTCACCATTTCATGGTTTTGTCCTGTGACGATATATGTTTCTATGAGAAATCTGTATCTCAGATTCTCTCTCACTTTTAGTTTTAGTACCATTTTTTATTTTTAGTTTCAGTGCCCTCCACCAATGTTAATCGTCGCAAATAGGTGAATGATTCCTGTAGCAACGTTAAACTCTATATTCACTCATTTCACCAATGTTGCTTATCATTTTACAGAAATTACTTTTGTCATCCTTCAGCCTTAAGTAACGGATCAGTTGGCAATTATTTAAAATTCGAGCGATAAGGCGACACATGATGCAATGTGGTCACGAACAAGATCTATTTATAAACCTATTTTTTTCCCCATTAAATCTCCCACACAAAGTCACGACACTTTGATGACAAATTAATGAGCTCCCTCATCCATATCATTGCTTGTTGATGTTGTGTTATTTATTCATGAATATGAACCAAATGAATGAAATAGTTAGTAAAACCTTGTAGTTGTTTGTTTATAACCTTATTAACTCTCTAGATGCTGAAGGCAACCGGAGATGCTCTAAAGAGCAGTGCCTGTGTCTAATCCAGGAGAGAGAGGGTTAATTATTATAAATATGCATTGTGAACATAGTTGAATACAATGATTCATTTTCATGGAGATTTACAGTTTAAGCAATGATTCCAGCACGTTTTAATTACAAACGTTTATTCTGCTTTTAGTTTGATGCATCTATTCTAATTGATCTTGTTGTGTTGTCAAATTCTAATGTTGATTAACATTCAGTGGTATAAATAATGAAGCACTAGTTTCAACTTTCAGAGATAGCTATCAAATGTTAATGTATTATCCCAATAATCGGTCAGGATAAAAATGTTTTAAAAGTTGGTTATTGGAAAATAATAGACAATTATTTAATCATGTTAATCTACATGAGGGAAATGTGTTGTGTAACTCAAGGTAGTGAAAGTAATACAATTACATAACAAAACAGAAAATAAATAAATGATTGTGAGGAGAAAGTATAGCGTTCTAAGAATTAACTTTGTTTTGTGCAGATGTTAAACAAATATCGGAAGAAGGCCATCTTCAGATGTTTTTTCAATTTGGATACGTGATACAAGAACTATTAATGACAACGCCTGCATGCCTGGTTTACGGTATAAAATACTGTGCATGCCAGACATGTCAGAGAAGAAATCTCCTCCGAGAAAGGTTCGTACTCTTTATTTATTTATTATATTTTATTTATGTAGCTTTGTGTACAACAAATGTGCGACATGGGAAACAGGGAAAAGCTTTGTTTAATAGTTCTTGATAGTCGCATGAGCGTATCTATGGGTATGTTAATATGAATTCATCAGTACTGTAAGTTGGCTAAGAAATTGTTGTAGATTCGTCTTGAGTTATGTGCCTGAGTCGTTGTGTATGGGTGAAATATTCCTGCTGCAATGTAAATTAAAAACTAATCTTGATGAGTCTTGGTAGGGATTGTCGCTTTTCTTACGACTTTTTGGCTTTCCTGAAATGCATTGGTTATATTGGTATCTGTGCCACTCATGTGTGTGGTTATATTTGTATCTGCACCACTCGTGTGTGTGTGTGGATATATTTGTATCTGCGCCACTCGTGTGTGTGGTTATATTTGTATCTGCGCCACTCGTGTGTGTGGTTATATTTGTATTTGCGCCACTCGTGTGTGTCAGCAATGTTTAGTTTTCTGATCAGACTTTGAGAGTGAACTTTGCCTCTGACGTCTACGCATTCCTTATGCTTATGGCAGTGTACTGTTTGTCTCCACAGGAGAAGCCTCAGTATATTAAAACACCTCAGTCTGAGGGAAAGGGTATGAAGAGGAAGCTCCTGATTCCTGATGCAACGCCAGAAGATGATGGTAAGATTTGTGTCTGGGTCATGCATCATGTTACAAGTGTAGGAATGTATGACTGTCATATAGCTACTGTTTGTTATGTGAAGCAGATCTTGGGTATCACTTCTCAAAGTTCTCATAGCGCTCTCGTAAGTGCACGATGCCAGTGTATATAAGAGATCGCTACGAGAGTCCTTATGGTAGTAGATACGAGAGCTTTTAGAAACATTACCCTGTGCTATATATTTGTTTTGAAAAGAATCAATCCAAATTATATTGATGATCAATGGTAAAATGGTTCATTTAGGAGATAAATATACAGTATTTTGAAATTTGTGGGTGTTATTTAAATTTGACAAAGGTAAATTTCATTTGAACCCTACCTGCTTGCAACTAGTGTGTTAAATATAATTTTATCATTTTGCTCCATGAAGATGTTTTCAGTTGTCTCAATCCGAGGGAAAGGGTACATGCTTGTTTGAAATATCCAATAAGTTAGTGTTTCCTCCTGTCATACAAATTCCATTAATGAATGATTTATTTTGAAATGTCAGATAAGAGAATCACTCCAAAGAGGAAGCGAACCTTGATGCCCGATAGTTCTCCCGAACCTGGAAATATGCCCACAGCCCGGACACCCGTCAGCGCGCGAATAACTGTCCCACTGTCGGAGAGACAGCAACTGGCGATGCTTATGAGAATGACCGATGGTACATCACAAGGAGGTACGACCATATTCTCTGTTATTCTTTAAGCTTTTTGTAGTTATAATTGATGATATGTAATCATGGATTAACTTTCTTCAATTAACATGTTTTTTTTTGTGTGTGTTTTTATATCGCCTAAAATACTATTCAATAAATTAGCCCTTCCTCCTTTCATAAAAATTCTATTAAATGTGCTGAGAAATATTATTGTACTATATTTCTGTCTCTATTTATCCCTTGAGGGTAATGAGAATAATATGTAGCAGATTAGTCCAGAAGTAGCAAAACCAGTGTGAGCCTGTAATAATGAAACCTCCAACATCCGTGAGGAATAAAATCCATAAAAATATGGATGTGGTTATCTCCCTTCGTTGAGAAGCAAAGCTAGCCGTATGTTTGTAGCCTCAGTGACTGAGCCTCTAGGTATTATGCAATAACAGCTATCGGCATGTTCAATCATATTTTCCTTTATTTTATTGTTTGAATACAATGAAAATGACTTTTTACATACTTTTTAGCTGTAGGGTTTTTGTTATTTGCAAAAATGTGCTCTCGTAAGTTATTGGTATTCTGTCTACTGAAAAAATTAATATGTCAATATCTTACATTATGCAAGTTTGCTGTAAAAAAATGTTTCAAGTGCAGCCAACAATAATGTTAAACAGCTGTTGTAAACCATATGCCATGACAGGAAATAATGAACCAATATCTACAGGAATTGCATCCCATTTATTTTTTAACCACTTAGTATCATTCTGTGTGTCTGGAATCTTAGAACCTGTGTTTAAATATGTTAAATCAGCAAATGTAATCACTCACTAATAATAAATTATAATATGCACAATTATTTTGCACCAAATCTATGCTCTAATCCATATTCATAGCTCTAAATTATGTCAATGCTTTCATTTTCTTTCTCAACTCCATGGGGGGTATGCATCTATTATGATTAATGTACTCATATTTCCTCAGAATCATCGCCCAAGCCAGCCTCCCCCACTACACCTGTGACGTCCTCGAAGCGGACGCCCATCGACAAGAAAGTCAACAAGCGCAACGACCGCGGAGAAACTGCCCTGCACACGGCCGCCAAGAGGGGCGACGTCAAGCAGACCAAGAAGCTTATCAAGGCTGGTGCCAATGTCAATGTCAAGGATTATGCAGGTGAGTGCACACTGACGCGGTCATGATAGGATGCGCTACATCTGTATTGTGGCTGGTGGTAGCGCAGTGGCAGCCCGGCATCAATGTTCGGGAAGTGTTTTTTGTTTTGTTTTGTTTTGTCTTTCTTTGCAAAGGTTACCTTTCTGATGCGATGTTGAAAGGATGCACTGTCTATAGCATGGCAATGCAGTTATCATCCATGGTCATGTCAGTACCAGTCCTCACATGTTTATTGCAACATTCAGCGCTGTGGATGTCGTGGGTTTCCTCTGCCCTAAACTGTCAAGCAGTGAAAGAATCTTGAAACCACAATTTAAAACATATAAATAAATAAAAACAACATGACTAATATACTGCTAGATAGGCCTAAGATGGCCAAGAAGTAGTAACATATATCGGAAACCAGTGTTAAAGATCCTCAGATTATGCTGCTAAATACTTCATTGCTGCTAAATACTTCATTATTTTTATTGTGCTTCATATCCATGAGGAATCTTTCGCATGCTATGGATCTTTTTTCTTATACTTCCATTTTCCATCACTAATTTATCCTCAAATTATTTGAAATTTGTATAGAAATAAAAGCATTCCATTGCTTATCTCCCTTTTCAATTTTAGCGTGAGAGACTTAAAAGGTTTGTATGGGGGTATTACAATGTCAAACTATACTTGTCTTGCAGGATGGACGCCACTCCATGAGGCTTGTAATCAAGGAATGCTATTGGTCGCCAAGCAGTTGTTGAAGGCTGGAGCGAACGTCAATGTTCAGGGATTTGACGATGATACACCGTTACATGATGCTTCCGTCAATGGGCATCCAAAGGTACATTTTAAACTAGTACTGTAAACCATGAAATTAATGCGTCACTAATTTAATGCGACCTCTAGATTTTAGACATAAATTCAACACCAATAAAATGCGAACGGCCATGTCTCCATACATGTTTTCCTCTCAAGTCTTACCT
>JAVCKX010129800.1:0-10328 GCA_034780695.1 Lepetodrilus gordensis
CTGCTGCTTCTTCTACTACTACTGCTTTTACTACTACTACTACTACTACTACTACTACTACTACTACTACTACTACTGCTTCTACTGCTGCTTGTTCTATTACTACTGCTTCTACTGTTGCTGCTATTGCTATGGTACTGCCCTTTCTACTACTCCTATATGCTACTGTTATATTGCTGCTGGTATGTGCTACTGATTTGGTACTGCCGTATTGCTTCTTCTACTGTTATATGCTACTGCTACTGCTGCTATGTGCTGCTTCTGCTTCTGCTGCTACTACTGCTGTTGCTGCTGCTTCTGCTTCTACTGATAGAACCAGTGTCATACCCTGGTCTGCGCATCGTTTCACGAAACTTTCTTATCTACTACGAGACTATACCGCTCTTGTAGCGATCTCTTGTACATGGGGATCGTGGACTTACAAGAGAACGCTATGGACACATCGTGGACATGAGGGTTCCGTTCTTTCACAATACATGTACATTGTACTGTACCTTTCTTGTAAGACATTACCTCAATTGGAAGCTATTCAACCCAGTCACACTGACCGAATTAAAATGATCAGGAATAACGTTCACAACACTGGTATATATGGTGTTCTATACGCGCCATAAGAAGTAGGTCAGGTGAAAACAGATGGTTATTTACGGGCTAATGACAAGGGTATAATGACATGCTCTCGCCGTGTGATCGACACCCGTTATTGTCATCTGATAATTGACTGTTGACGTGTGTTGTCAAACTTAATGACCGCCAGTGTCGAAACATACGACACGTCTTGGCAAACTGTTACATGGATAAGACAGACACCTCGGACACCATTCAGGTATTAACGTAATTAGTAGTGTTGAGATCAGTTCAAGTTTACCAGCCTGAGTTGACCGATGCTCGAGAAACGGCAGAGTCGTGAACATGTCTGACTTTGGTATATTACAAACATAGCATTTCTAGCTTTAATCTTGCACAGAAAGGGGTGAAAAGGGGTGACACTTGATGACGAAAGTTGGTCAGGAATCTAGGTAAATGTGTAGATGATGGTGATTATGATGACGACAATGATGATAATAATGATACTGATAATGATACTACTACTACTTCTACTACTACTACTACTACTACTACTACTACTACTACTACTACTACTACTACTACTACTACTACTACTACTACAAATACGCTATGTCATGGATCACCATTATTTCATTTCCAGTGGATTGTTCTACTCAGATGAATATCTATTGCAGATAATTTTCGGGATATACATCCTAACAGAAAGTCAGGAAGCAAAATTAATACCAAAGGCAAAGTTGCTAAAACATTACCTTTTCAATAAATAATATTCAAACAGTTATTAAAAATGCATGTTAATCTGACATCACCTAGTCTGTAAACTGAACACTGTCGTAAAATACATCTTAACCACTGAGTACTGCTAGAGATATAATTACATGATATCCGACAGCTTAATAGACAACTTATAAAAAGGAAAATCATTAACGTAACCACATGCTCGAAATTTTATCAGTTTCGTCGCGATCTTGTTAGTTATTGATGAACAATACCGTAAACGATACAGCATTATCTTCTCTTTCCATCATACCACATGTATTGTACATTAAATATGCATTGTTTTTAGCTTTATAATAAATTCACGCTTGCAAGTTAAAGCACGTTGTCACAATTCCCAATGTAATCATGTACGTGTTATACGGCCGTTACATAAATTAAAATCGCTTAGCCTGACGATGCATCATTAATGTTTTAACCAGTCACGGTGGCAAGAACAGAGGTTTGATCACAGAAGGGGAAGCACTAGGATTAAACTAGATTAAAAATAATAATCTGTTTAGTTACTCACAAGTTGTTAATTTCTAATAGACTCCGTCAAGGGGAAGGATATCAAAGTGGTAGACATTGAGCATAAACATTCACATAAATTAATATCTAGCAAAGTCTTAAGTCGCATTATTTATGTATAGTCCAGGGGCCGTATTCACGAAAGGGTTTTAAAACAGTTTTTGCTATATCATTGGTCTTCAAAACTGACTTAAACCCTGGGGCCGTATTCACGAAAGGGTTTAAGTAATATTTGCTATATATTTGGTCATCAAAAACTGATTTAAACCATTTCGTGAATATGGTGACAGAAAAAGGCAGTTCTCTCTCTCTCTCTCATAATGTGCATTTTGAGAATAAACCTATTTCATTTGATTTTGTCACTTACATTATCTGATGAGAAGCAGATATGTATAATTACTTTTAAACACTAACAACAACAAACAAAAATAATGTGATCCTAAGAGAATTTTAGTCGTTGCTCTCTGAAACAAATAAAAATGTGGCTATTGGATTGACAACCATTTGAAAACTAATTAACACATGCATTGTATATATCGCTGTCATCAAAAGAAATAGTCAATATCACAAATATAGAAATAACCTTTTCCATATCGGGTCACTTTATAACCAGTAATGTAAACAAAAATAAACAAATAAGTATAAAACAACTGTACTATTTTTCTATACACAGGCTCGATTCACTTAACATACAGACAAGCAACATCGGTGGACTACTCACATCATGGTTAGTGTATATCGAAAGGATACTAAGTGCGTTAATAACAGCATTAATAGTCGTATTGTTGATAACAGTACTAAATTCACACACCATCTCTGAGCATTTTAGACACTTGAAGCCTTTTATGAAGCCTGTTGGGCGTTATATTTCCTAGGTAGCATCTTGCTGCAATCAGATTGTAATGACATCTGTAACAGCCTGGCCGTGTCGAGGTTCCATCAGACTACCATCACATAGCGTGGACACATATGTTGGAAATGAGTATTCGCTTAAGCGAGGGCTACATCGCGTTTATAACCCATTAAGATATTTACGAGGTTGGAGAACGTGAGCTCTACATTCTAATGTATGAACATTTATGTTTGAAACTATTTACCGTTTCAGATGCATGTTCTCAATTTGCTAGTTGCTTGAATACGCCATTCTATGCGTACATTGGTCATACAGACTAATCAAATATACGTGGTTGTTTCATTTTTCGTTTGATATACTCGTATCCTAGGGCGGTATCTACTATACTAATACAACCGTCAGAAAACCGAATCTGTTATAATACATCTTTTCACAAATCGACAAGTCATTGCATTGCATATCTTATATATTGCATGCACTTTGGTATTCAAATATAATTTAAAAGAATAATTTTAGCCAGCAATGTTTAAATTATTCGATTAGTCAGTCGGTAGATATATGAAACTCCGCATTAAGATAACACTATTAGGCTCAGCTGGAGACTGTTATTTTATGTAGATGTTGAAGCATAAAACGAATCAATACACCAGTTTGTTTACTTATCCTCAACGTTCGCAGTATGGGGGCGAGAAAAATAGTCCATGCTGTCACCACCTCCCTATCATTTTGTGTGAGTCTACTATTAGAATTGTAAATTTTCTCAAATTCCTGATATAAAAAATTCCAATTAAATAACAAAAATAGAAGTTTAAATTCTAACGAAACTAAACTACACGTGCGCCTTGGAATCTGCTAATTGGTGCCATTTTCACAAAGTTTCCTCAGATACATCGGGCAAACCGGTTACAAGAAGACACATAAGTATATCTGGCATCACGTATACACGGGGACATGAACATACTCTGATACTGGATTCAGTGATTTATTGCACGAACAACACTCCATAGATGTATGACCTTAATTGTGAAGGGGCAATGAGATTTTGGGAATATATTCCAGATTTCGAGTTGAATTATTTTCCTGTCGATGAAGTGAGATATACTATTCACCACCACTTTCTGAAGCATTGGTCACACATACATTTCAGCCATGATTCATGATGAATGAATCATGATTCCCGAGCATGAATTCATGAACCAAGGGCAGACAATTAATCATGCAGTTGATGCTACTCATGGGCAAGTGGCCAAAACGTAGAATTTTCCACAGATCAAAAGGCCACATCAAACTTTTCCTGCGCACCTTCATGCCTCTATAGTTCCAACCATATGTATCAACCGTGGCTGTTGTATATTATAGTTATAGTATTTATTATTGGTTCTCCTCGCATCAGAAACAATGCAGGTACAGTATACTACTAAAACCCCGATATTAAGTACTAGTATATACCATATGATGTTCATCCATAAACCCAAGCAATCAATCATTACTTATACCCACCGATAGCATTGATCGCAAAGAAATAAAAGTATTAATGTTCTTTTATGAAAGAGAAATAATCTGAAGAACAGTCATAAGTTTTTTCCTCAGAAACTATTGTAATCTCGATTTTCGGTCACAAACACTATACCAGTATTGGCAAAAGCATGCAGACAAAATATAGTTCCAAGAAAATGTGTAAATATTAATAAACGTGTTTGCATATTTAATTACAGAAATATTTTAATTTTGTATTCTACACTTGAAATTGAGTCCTAAGAAGAAGCTTTAAAAGATGTCCCAACAGACTTTAATATCACGTATTAATACAATTTTAACAATCCATTATGTTATTATACTAGCGAATATATTTATATGTATAACATCAATTTATTGCACGCCCAAACTCATATGTTATGTGATAATTGCATTTACAAATTCAGACAACACCAATTTCTTCATGACCAAACAATTCCAGTATTTGATGAATATATCTTTCTGCATTATTGTCCGTTGACAATCTGAATCCGACTATTTTTGTTTATAACCTATTAACCAAACCATAAACACTCCGACCAGAAACATTACTATAAGGAACCCAGTGGATCGATTCTACATACGGGTGCTGTAGGGTCAATGAAAACTACGCTGACACCATTAAGAACTGAATGACCTTTGGTGGAGTTTGAAAGGTAAGAATATGTAAATCCTCACGTTTAAACAGTACAGAGTTTACACACAGGTGTGCAATATGTTGGCTTTTGCCACCTGGCTAATTTCATAGACTTCACCATAGACTAAGGTCTGCTGTGCCGGGATGGTGTCATCCCCGCACGCCCTCAGTTCAAAACGTGTTTTAGCGACTCTGATCTTTTCAGACTGAGACAATGAAATATACATCTTAGAAAGCTCGGATCTTTTTTAGATATACACTACGTGGAGAAAATAATAAAATATTGATGCTTTTCCAGGTATTGTATTTGCGGTATAACTGGTCGAAAAGTTAAATACGTACGTGATTTAACACTGTTTACACCAGCGTCTTTACTAATTATATATACATATAAACCCAACAAATATCTATATTATATGCATTGGCTAAAACATATACAAATATTGGTTGCTAATGTTGGCTTGGAAAGAGGTATCAAAACACATCAAAGCGCATTCATAAAAGTAATTACAAATATTTAATTTAAAGCACATTAAAGGTCTTTTTGAAATATTGTCGATTCATGCTATTTAAAATCTAATTTAATGTTAAGCCCCAATGGCAGATGGAATACGACACCCCAACAAATAAACAAAATATTAATAACTATTGACGTTGCCTTTCTTTTGATCGATAAATCAGTATGGACTGAAATTGTCCTATATAAAATGTGGGATGTTTATTGAATTTTACCGACACCTCGCGACTTTTTAGATGAGGAATATTGGTTTTCGTTCCTGAGAACTCTTACCTCAAACTATGAGACAATAGGATGATACAGTGCTTCAGGGCATCCGCCGGCGTTCCTGCGATGTTTGTTTTTCATTTGGTCACCGTCCACGCTCCCTAGAGAAACACAAAAGACTTATTTTTCCATAGCCTGTAAATTTAATAGCGCAATATGCACAGGAAGAGCCCCGAGGGTGTGTGTGGGAACTCGAGTCCGAGAACAGGTGCGTGGACATGTCCATTTGAAGAATCGGAAACTTTCTGTCAGACCTCAATATCAGGAACATTATGGATGTAAACAGATTGATGAAATAGACGACTTCTACACGTTAATAGACCCACATAAAATAAAAATAAAGAGGGAGAGAAAAAAATGAGATATATATGAAGTATTACATGATATGCTGATGTGATAATATTTCTATAGTTCTGTTTCTGCAAATCAAATAATGTGATTTATGGACATGTATTCATTCTACGGATTGAGCATCATCTAAACTTAATGTAAGATACCAATACTTGTATCTGTAATTTACTGGAACATAGAAGATCGCTACTGAATGTTGTTTGTATTCATTGGAATGTTTCACCTGAAAAGGTATGTTATTTCCGATTCAAGTCAGAATAGAATTAAGTATACAGCTGAGGCACAAGATACATATTTCTGATCTGTTTAGTTTAGAAACCGTAACAGGTATCCACCCACCAGCCAATATATAACACGTAAGACAATACAACTAGCAATACGTTTAAGAATAATACGAGAAAATAATACGACAATCTCCAAGAGACAGAATTAGACTTGATAGATCATAATACACATAGAAATGTACACCATGTAAATAACAACGCGTGCTTTATGTTGTATAAGATAACAGTAATGCCATATTTACTATTTTAAAGAGATGTATATGACGATATACTAGTACATCATTTGAATAGGGCTAAAGCTGGCAATGGATTGCAATATGTATATGCATATGGTTCGATACACAAAGTCCGCAATATTCCCTATACTAGTCATGGTCCAAATCTCAATAACTGTATGTGAAACTAGACGGCTGGAAACGGCTACTAACGATTTATTAATCTTATTGCACCTGACGACCTTTCGATACCTATAATCCAATTTCATATTCGATTGATGTCATGATTATTAATCACGGGCCTTATGTTTCCAGCGTGTCTTGCACAAAACAGGAAATGGAACCACCATATGCGTTTCAGTCTAATTTGACCCCTGACCTGCATGCTACATTAGCGCCGCGGTAAAAGTCAACTTCCGGTTTAGCAAGATAATTTACGTCAGATCCCGTTAAGCCTAATGTTGAATTCTGAAGAATCGCCATGGAGACATTACCAGTATATAAAAAATCGTTTCTTTGATCTAGGCTAAAACTTCTAAGATTGGTCAGCATTAATATCTCATTTGGTTCAGAGATGACGAAAGGGTAATGGCACTGCCAAACGTTTGCTTCCAAGAACGTTAAATATGTAAATATTAATGACGATCTTCAGATTCATCTATTGAAAAGAGGATAATTAAAGTTTAATGAAAATATATAAAAGTTTGCCCACGCAAGTCGGATGAAGAGTCCACACTATATACAATGTCTGATAACGAAGCAATTTAATGCTAAGAATTTCAGTAGCATATTAATCCTCATATAATTCAACGATCATTGGCTTTATCCTTTAGCATTAGCATTATTAAGTTTACTATAGTACATGTGGATAATTTAGTTACAACAATACACGCGCAGGACATCCTTACTATACTATACGATATTTACGCGCTGTGTTCTTGTA
Organism: Lepetodrilus gordensis; assembly: GCA_034780695.1. Lineage (NCBI taxonomy): Eukaryota > Metazoa > Mollusca > Gastropoda > Lepetellida > Lepetodrilidae > Lepetodrilus > Lepetodrilus gordensis. The sequence goes on from JAVCKX010129800.1 coordinate 7,440, forward strand.
AATCTACGGTATCAATACGTTAATATTCACACATGTGAAGAATACAAACGCTTTACTAATACGGTTATTAATGTGTAGATACTATTTGTTATTTATTTTATTATTTTTAAACTGTGGTATAATTCCACTTTGAAGATTGTTTCACTTATATCACGGCTTCTTAGTTCAGGACAGGGGGAAGTTCACAACATCCGTAGCGCTGAGTGTTGCAGTAAACCTGCAAACACCGGCTGGTTCTGAGACAGGCTACCAACAGAATGAGAAGACATTTTATAAGTGTCAGTGGGATATGGACACTGGCAATATCTGTACATTTATCAGAATAATGATCGGTCAAATAACCATAAGAACCTTTTCTTAATAATACAATGTCATTACGAACGTTCTAGTAATCAGACACTGCCTGATTATAATAGTTGACACGATCGTGGGACCTACATCTCAATTCCGTGTAATTAAATTAATAACAGAAACAATTGGCCATAGAAAGGCTAGCAATGGAGACCATCTGATTTATTGACATCGTTACGGCGAAATCGCGACATTGGACTGTGTGGCTACTCAGAGAAATACCACACACATCAGCAGCCATCGCCCGCCTATAGCCATTCCCAGATAATATAACGGGGCCGGTCAGAGTCCCTAAACCATTAAAGACCATTTTACACTCGCTGCAAATCACATCAAATTGTTTCAGTCCTAATTACGCTGATTGGCTTTAAGGAAAGAGATTCATTGACCTAATCAAGTGCTGATTATTTGCTGTCCTGACTAGCTCTCGTTTGAGGCTTCACTCAGCGCCACCGCTCCTAGGGGCGATAACTCTGGTTGTCGGATGACAATCAGACATCTCCACTGCTGGGAGCTGAATCCCTGGAGAAATTTGTAGGCGGCAGTTAACATATTATTGGCAGTTAACCAATTTGGGGAAATATTACGGCCGTTCCTGATTTTGACACTGCCTGTCGACATAACTGACAAGGGAAGTGCAAGAGTTTCATGAATTGCTCCATCTCGATAAAGGGAGAGAACCCAAGGGAGGATAAATTTGTGGGGATATGAAATAAACATGAAACGAGATTTCAAGTCAGAAATTATAAGAAATATAAATCGGTGTCAAATCATATTCACTGGTCAACATTCACTTTGACCGACATATCCAGATAGCCGAAAATCTGCATAGGATTATTCCATGCAGACTTTAAAAATAGATCAAGAATTAATGAACATTAAGAGGTTTAAAGAGAGTTCGAAATTTCGAATGATCATTACGAAATCTCCATCCCCAAACACCATCGAGCGATTGCCATCTCTTTACCAGACGAACACATCGTACCAAGAAAGTTAAATGCCTTCGCGGGCATAAAGGTAAACACAACGTGTAAAGAATGTACTGTGACATTTGGTAATTGTTTCCGTAGAACCCGAGAAAAGTCAGATTAGCCATGATTTGTATCGATTTTCGCATCTATTGTTGAGCATCTAACTCCAAGTGCATCGAACGAGCTCACCCTCCATGCACTGCACGCGCTGCACACTAGAGAGATGCCTTGTGGAATTCGTGAAAAAAACAAACAACACATTTTGGATCACATCTATTTTGAATGTTTAACTGTTCATTCTCTGGATGAATGAAATTATCAATTATTTTTGTGTGGGTTCTAAAACTGTGTGTTTTCATTACAAGCTGTCAGAGAGAGAGGACACTCGTGTAAAATGACGGAGGAACTTTCAGTGCTTCCTGTTGTCAAGGTGTTACGTGGATGTTCTGGACTGCTGAAAGAAACATGCTTTGGAGAATCACCATTCAGATTGTACTTTGAAAATCTCATTTAAAACTGTACCTTGTTAAACAAAGTATACTTACCCAAATCGAGTGTTTTCATGCTAGGATGTCAAATGTGATCGAGGTTAACGTATACTATCACATAGAACGTGAAACTGACATGGAGGTATTAGGTCAAATCTTATAGACAAATCTTTAGACATGAAGTAAAAATTTAAAAAGTAGATATCCGCTTACTCATCACAATTACTCCACATAATTGTTTCACATATTATTATTGGCTTCCCAATTATTACTAATACTATTACTATTACTATTACTATTATTATTATTATTATTATTATTATTACTATTTTTATAATACATATTTATATGGCGCAAATATAGAATGAAGATGGTGCCAACTATTAAGATTTAAACAACCATAAGCAATTTTGGTATTGTTCTATTGCTGAAGTAAATACTCCGTGGTCAAATATAAACATTAATTGGATAATGTTTAAAGTTTAAAAGTTTAATATATACCGACAAGAGGATTGGTATACATTCGAAACGCACGAATGTTTTCCCCCTATTAGCTTCCTCTGATATAAAATGGTTAGCATCGTTTGTAAAGGCTTCCCGCTATTTTCTCAATGAACGTTAATACCAGGTCTGCGACAACTTGGCCACAGGACATCCTGGTGATGACACAAAGACTGGGGCCCGGGGGTGGGGTGGGGAGAGGGAGATACACCCACGGGGCTTGTTATGAGGGGGCGGAACCCCGAGGACCAGAGGAAATGTAAAAATAATAGGGGACATGGGGTGGAGGGCTGGGTGCTAGGAAGGGTTGCATTAGTGGGGAGGAGCGCCCTGAAAGAAGCCGGGGGTGAGGCACAGGGGCTGGCGATGGGGGGTGCCTGGTAGTTGAGGTTAGCTGGACGTGGGGTTGGGTCTCCAACAAAAGTTTTGATACGTCTGTGCTGGCTAATCGTTAGAGTTACGTACACGAATATTATTAGCTGACGCTGGTATCCGGTGATGGTGTTATTGAGTTATACCGTACAATACATTCCGTAAACAATTATACGAGAGGCACCAGATATTTATATATATATATA
>JAVCKX010129843.1:0-10323 GCA_034780695.1 Lepetodrilus gordensis
GGGGCCTTATTTAAGTAATATTTTAAACATCGAGTTGTGCTTAGGGTAACGAAATATGGATGTCCGACCATACTTAGTAATTACCGCAAAAATGGTCATCAAAACTGATTTATTTTCACGAAAGGGGCGTATATTTACGACGGACATAAAGCACGGAGTGCATGCTCGGATTTACATGTACTCTGTGCTTTACGTCTTGATAAATTTACGCCCCTTTCGTGAAACGTAGGCCAGATGTCTATGAAGGGCCTGATAAAGGACTTTGATAAAATGTTCAGTTAATTTTTCACATTCCTGTGCATCGGCTAGTATTTTTCGCAATATAGATTATCTATATCAAGGGCATTAGGAACCGTCAGATAATAAAGCCAGTATACTAGTTGAATTAGTTGTATTGCCAGCTGGCGATTACTTAAACAAGATCTATAATGTTATGAAACCTCTTTTAGCGTCACGTTTCCAGGGATGTCTCCACCATTTTCATTTTTGATGAACACTTTCTTCATAAACGAATAATGATTCGAAATTTATCATTCATTTCAAACCAGTACTTACAAACTTTATAGGTATTAATTAGTAAGTTCTAAGTACCGTTAACATATTATTAAAGTTCATAATATCACACGACCGGAAAATATTTTAGAATCATATTTCGTTTAATATGTTATTTTAAGAAACTTCTTTGCTCATTCAGCATGCTATTATCGATCAAGTTATCTCTATCAACGCGATAAGCGAGGAATTCCGAATTAAGACTTCCGGCAAGTGCGCGGTAGAAATTTACATTTTGTGCAACTAGCAGAATAAAGTATATCTCAACACAAACATTGCAATAACAACACCATGTCTGAATTCAGCGAAGATATGTTCACTGAAGCTGAGAAGCTCCCGAAAGAGCAGACGAAGGAGACGCGGTTCAAAGGAAAACATTCGCTAGACAGTGACGAGGAAGACGACGATGGAGACGCATACGAACTTTTAAATGAAGATGACATCGAGGGTGATTTGTTGTTGTTTTTGTGATTCTAATTTAGCATACAGTACACGACTAGTAATACATAGTATTGAAACGTGAAAGGCCAATTTGGCAATATTTGAATTTCTCCAGTACTATCCTCTGAAATACATTGCATTGTGGCAGACGTTTTGGCAAAGGTAGAGATCAGGGCCCTCTCTATTTCACCAATTTGCTGAACAGTCATTAGGGCTGTTCGTTCTGCCAGGAATCGGCAGCTGCTTGAACCCGGTAACCCTGCAAACGCGCTCGGTTTGCACAATTTCTTACCAAACAAGCCGCATGTTAGCCAGTCTTTGGATAGCGGCAAAGCAGGCGCTTGTCGGTGGCTGGGAATGTGGAATTATGGGGCAAATCGAGCACGTTTGCAGGGTTAACGGGGTCAGTCGGCTGCCGATTGGGGGTTAGCTGGTGGCAGCCCTAATGGTAGGATTAAGCGTATGTTTATACAGACATTAATTTACACCTAGCATATAAGTAGCAATATTACATAATTATTGTTTTTTCGATGATGCCTTTTTTCTTACCAGTAATGGAAATTTCCAGGTTGTTCCATCATCTATTCACATTTCTGTAGCTAGAAAATGCCCCCTTTACTATTTTACTATTTATCTGCATCTTTCAAAATAAGCATGAAGACATGAAGTATACTGGTTAGTGGATCCATTTCTAGCTGGATTGCGTTCTGCCCCGTGTATTTATGCCACACGTAGTGATTAACTCAACATTTGGATCCGCGGCATACTGTACTTTTGACTAGTTTTGTTGATGGCTACTACTGCGTTCCTCTGTAGCTAGCGGGTGCCCATAATAAATAGCAAACAAACAGGGCATTTTCTAGGTGCAGAACTGCAGCTACCGCTTTTCCATAACTTCCAATGGATAATTGCTGATCCGATCGGTGAATGAAGTACATGTACCGGTAATACAGAGTAATTACAGCAAAAACAAGAATCAAAATGTATTTATTAGGTTGATAAATTGAATCCAAAATTTTGCCAAATTTAGTAATAAAAGTGAGGTGAACCCTGATCTCCACCTTTGCAAAGAAAAGTAGCATAGTGTGTGAATTTAGAGTGACTGTGTATTTAATTTAACCACGTTAACTGTTGACATCCAGGCCAGGAAGAGGGACGGAGTGACGTGGTCGGTGGTATTCACATGACGCCATTCAACATGGCGGAGGAAATGGAGGAGGGACATTTTGATAAAGATGGCATGTACATATTTGAGAAGGATAAGGTACGCTACTATATATATTGATAATTAATTAGCACTGAGTGTTATTTGTGTGTGTGTATGTGCATGCGTGCGTGCATGCGTATGGTACAAACAATTATGGGACATGTCTGTCAGAATAGACAGGAAGCTTGTTCGACCCAGTTGCTGTATTGTAGAAGTTTAAACTGGCTAAGTACTGGAAACATGGCAGAACATTAAAGGAGCACTTCCCAGTTTAGCTGCCGAATAATTTCACAAAGTAATTTTTTGTTCAGGCGTCTTTAATTGACTTATTCCATTGGTTCCACTTTCACTGTTTCTGTTGCCATGGTTACAGGGGTTAGTCCAGGACAACTGGATGGACAACATCGACTGGGTGAAGGTCAAAGAGACCGAAGCTCGTCGCGGAATGAAGCGATCGCTTGCAGACAGCGACGAAGATATGTTGCCATTTGACCCGACTGCGACGTACCACAGCATCATGTCGTTCCTGCAGCCCGGCGAGAACGTGGCCAAAGCCCTGCGGAGACTGGGTGGCAAGCAGAAGCTCTCCGCCAGCCAGCGCTTGAAGCTGAAGAAGCAGAAGAAGCTGGAGAACGAGACCAGCAACAACGCAAGCAGTGAGGAGGAGAACAAAGCCAGCATGGCCAGACTCACAGACCTGGCCGACAGCTTCGTATCCAACGGCATCATGGACATTTACGAGATGACCTTTGAAAAGATTCAGTATTATTTAAAGAAGAACACGAAGAAGGCTGGGTTTGAGGTCCCTGCTGACATTGATGACGACGACGCCATGGACATGTTTGCAGATAACTTGGATAAGAAAGATGTTTGTAGTGATAGTGCATCCACCGATCACAGTAAAGAAGCCAGGAAATCTCAGACTAACGGAGACTCGGGTATGATGACCACGATGACTTGTGCTTGTTCAATATTTATTCTGAGTCGGAGCTTACCCTACCTTTTATAATTACACAGTAAATATAACCTAAAGACAATTATCACAACTTGCTCTATTTTTCTATTAGTTCGGTATCTTTCACACTAGAATAAATTTCGGGGTTCATTTGCCTGAAGAGAAGTCGGATGTATAATATTTATGTAGCACCTAATCCTTCTTATCGCCTGTTCAAAAGCGGCTTCATATTTGAACATTTTGAACGGAAAGTTAGTCATCTTTTTTGTTTGTTTTTTTTATATTCAGGTACATCTAAATTGAGTGAGGCGTCGTCATCAACAGCAGCATCATCATCAGGTGCAGACGAAGCAGCGACGACGTCAAACGAGGTTCAGTGGGAGTATAAGTCTGAGGACACGGAGACGGCGACTGTTCACGGCCCGTACAGCAGCTCACAGATGTTGACGTGGTCGGAGGACGGACGCTTCAAGGACGGCGTGTTGTGTCGGAAGATCGACGCAGACACCGCTCAGTTTTACAACTCAAAGAGAATAGACTTTGATCTCTATATTTAGACTTTGAACTGTATATTTAGATCTGGATTGATATAGATGTCATTCAAGCTATTGGGCCTCCGAGATTATGAAACATATATTTCATGCTCAACTCCAATTTTGTGTTGTGATTTTTGGTACAAATGAGTTGAATATGGAGTCGTACTAAAAAATGTTTCATAACCTCGGAGCAAAATATGGAAGTTAGACTGAAGTTGTTGAAATTTGAGCAAATTGCACGAGTTCATATACATATATGAACCAGTAAATGAGTTTCTTTAATGAATGTTTTGAACGGTGTACATTACACTGAGAGAGTCCCAAGGAAGATGATGCGCACACGACTAGCTACATTTGTCATATAGGATAATGAATGTCGGTAATCCAGCAGAGAAGGGGTTAAGAGGATGTCCCGACTCCACAGAGTACTGTAGTAATGAGTAGATTCTTCTGATGTTACTGCCAACCGACTACTGCGTGACTATCTTGTGATCTTATGTTTTATACATTTTTCAATGTACAGATTGAAGTGTTTAGGGACTCGGAACAGAGACCAGACTTTTGTACCTAACACTACCTAACACAGAGATGATATTTTGCCTAATGGAGTGATTAAATTTTCTCCAGAATTATGTTTAATTGATAAATTCTCTCTGTTCCAAGCTTGCATATGATTACACTGAATGTTTTTGTTGGCAAGCAGACATGTGATGCAGAGCTTTTATCATGTGACATCACATGCAAAGCTCATTTCAAAATGCTAATAATCAATTTATTTCGATGATTCTGTCAAATTTGTGGGGCATTCTTGGAAATATAGCTCTACATTACACATTACCAATCTAGTATAAATGATAGGTAAAGTTACGCAATCTTCGGCACACCTTCCACATTCTCTTCCACGCCCCTTCAGTTATTACTGCTTCCACATGCACCACGGATATTTGTCTAACGTGCATCCTACGCCACTCACATCACAACTGTACAGTGCTCACATTATTACAATATCGTCGTTCTCAGAAACGGTCAATTTCTTTCTCATAATTGCATATTTCTTGTTCTGGAATGATATGAATTTTTTGGTTGTTGTCTGTCATGAAATGTGGCCATATTAAGTTTGACGATCTGGAGTGAGACGTGTGACGTGTCCACTCAGACCACTGTGTTGTTCTCTGGTGTGAGGTGCTATTTTCAATATATCACACATCGTATGCACATGCTATTATTCAACATTTTTATACTCCAACATTTCACACATCCTATACTTCAACATGTCACACATAATATTCTTCAACATGTCACACATCCTATACTTCAACATGTCACACATCATATTCTTCAACATGTCACACATCCTATACGTCAACATTTCACACATCACATTCTTCAACATGTCACACATAATATTCTTCAACATGTCACACATCCTATACTTCAACATGTCACACATCATATTCTTCAACATGTCACACATCCTATACGTCAACATTTCACACATCACATTCTTCAACATTTCACACATCATATTCTTCAACATTTCACACATCATATTCTTCAACATGTCACACATCATATTCTTTAGTGTGTCACTCCATCTTGTGGTTTATTGCATACATGTTTTGCCCATGCTTCACTGTATTATACATTGTTAGTAACAATTTGTTATCCTGATGTTAGTAAATGACCTGTTGCACGACACTCTTGTAGCACTACAATAGTTGTAACTGGGCTCCTGCCACAATAGAAAGTGTTGACCGTACAATAGTTGTAACCTACAAGTGTGTCGTGCAACGGGACCCTGATGTTAGTATTTACTGTTTTTACAGACTGTGATATGAAATAGATGTTGAATCCGAATTCGACATGTATTTACGCTAAGGACAAGGGAGTTTTTTGTCTGATTGATGTTAGATGACTGTCATTACACCACTATCATTACACCACTATCACAGCCAACATGACTGCCATAGCTTTGTGTGGTGTGTGGTGGGGTCAGTACCTCAGAGTGGTGGGAAGATGTGTGGTGGTACATGGTGTGGTGTGGGTCAGCGACTCAGAGAATGCTGGATGTGTGGTAGGTGGAGTGGTAGGGAGGCATGGCATTGTGGTAGGTAGAGAAATGTGAGGTGGGGTCAGTACCTCAGAGTGGTGGGAAGATGTGTGGTGGTAGGTGGAGTGGTGGCGAGATGTGGTAGATGTGGTGGTACATGGTGTGGTGTGGGTCAGCGACTCAGAGAATGCTGGATGTGTGGTAGGTGGAGTGGTAGGTTGAGTGGTAGGGAGGCATGGCATTGTGGTAGGTAGATAAATGTGAGGTGGGGTCAGTACCTCAGAGTGGTGGGAAGATGTGTGGTGGTACATGGTGTGGTGTGGGTCAGTGACTCAGAGAATGCTGGATGTGTGGTAGGTGGAGTGGTAGGGAGGCATGGCATTGTGGTAGGTGGAGAAGTGCGGTAGTGTAGGTGGAGAGGCGTGGTAGATGGAGTGAAGTGGCGTGCTGTGGAGTAGTATGGTGGTAGATGAGATACATGGTGTGCCGTGGTCAGTGTGTAGTAGACAAGTGTGGGGACAGTGGAGCAGAACTATCCTCATTCATGTAGGACTGATGTTTTGTTCATAGTCAATTAATTAACCATCTCCCTGCTGGATTAGGCAAAAGCACTGCTTATTAGGGCATCCAGTTGCCTTCTGCAGGGAGAGGGTTAACCAACTCAGGTGTGGTTGTGTCTTAAGAGTGTTGCTGTAGCGACAGATGCCAGTATAAGTATAGTAGTAATAATATCCTGTGTTTACACCATCCTCGAAAACACAGGGCATTATAACTACACTAACCTCCGTCAAATACCCTGGGATCACTGTCTATATAGAACTCCGTTTTCTACTACTGTTCGCCAGTATGAATATTTTAATAAATTGTATTAAGCAACCAATCAAAGACTAGACATGCGACTGATGCGTTTGGCTTACATGAGCTCTTGTAGTGATACACGCGAGATAGGCGGAGATAACTCTGAAAAACTCTCCGCCTATCTGTTGTGTGAATGTACAGCTAGGTCTGTACTGTCAGTCTGCTGGGAATGTACAGTACATGTATTACTGTGGTCAGTAGCCGCCTTGGAGTCGATGGGCTGTAGTCCTGGCAGTAGCCGCCTCGGAGTCGATGGGCTGTAGTCCTGGCAGTAGCCGCCTCGGAGTCGATGGGCTGTAGTCCTGGCAGTGGCCGCCTCGGAGTCGATGGGCTGTAGTCCTGGCAGTAGCCGCCTCAGTCGATGGGCTGTAGTCCTGGCAGTAGCCGCTTCGGACTCGATGGGCTGTAGCCCTGGCAGTAGCCGCCTCGGAGTCGATGGGCTGTAGCCATGGCAGTAGCCGCCTCAGAGTCGATGGGCTGTAGTCCTGGCAGTGGCCGCCTCGGAGTCGATGGGCTGTAGTTCTGGCAGTAGCCGCCTCGGAGTCGATGGGCTGTAGCCCTGGCAGTAGCCGCCTCGGAGTCGATGGGCTGTAGCCCTGGCAGTAGCCGCCTCGGAGTCGATGGGCTGTAGTCCTGGCAGTAGCCGCCTCAGAGTCGATGGGCTGTAGCCGCAGTTGTCCTCTCTACCACCATCGTTCAGATAGGAACGTCTATTCTAGTGAGATCTTGTTCCAATAGTTGCAATGTTTAGGTAAAATATATTGTATTATGTATCTTGTATATTATTATAATATGATAGTAATGTTGTTGAAATGTGAATCTTCCTATTGGTTAAAACTTGCAAATATTGCTCCGCTTGTAAATATCAGTATCATTTGTTTATCATTGTACATTACTGATCAACACTGGTGTTTTGTGAAACCTGTGTGTCATTGTACATTATTCATTAAACCTGGTATTTTGTCATACATTTTTTAGTAATATATACTTGTGAACTCAGGACCTGATTTTTGGAGAAGTATACAAGATTCTAGTTTATCATGAGAAGCAGCTGGAGTACAATCTCCATATCTTTGTTGTGGAGGACTATAGGGGTGCCTGTTCTTGGCAGGTGTTTATGATCGTATAGCATACCGGTATAACTAAATGAGTGCACACAAAGATTAACAGGGTGGTGTCGCCCAATAACAGTTTCTCTTTCCAAACAAAAAATAAACAATTTCATTATTGATGTTGCTTTGCCGACTAGCCCTGTGGCCTACCACATCAACTTCAAACAGACTCTGGGTAATGTTGGTGTGCCTATCTCGTCCAGACGCGTAGCTACCTATTAGCAGATACGCAGACGCTTCCACATCAATTTCCTAGCTACCGTAACATTATTGTTTAAACAAAACTTACGCATAGACATGTATAATAGGGGTGTAACGATAAGTCGACCTATTGCGATAGTGTGTGTCCCGATAGCAATCCTAACAATCGGTAACTATTGACGATAGTATGATTGACTATCGATAGTTCTGATAGTTTATTTCTATTTCTATTTTTTATCTCTACTTATTTTCTGAAACTCCAACTTTTCCTGGATTCGCCCCGATTCCAACTAATGCTGTCAATTGCAGCCTAGAGGGGTATTAAAGTCTGAAAATAGTGTAAACCAGTGGGATATGCGTGAAATGTAGCTAGTACAATAAGAAATAAATATATAAAAAATAATGGCCTGATTCAAGTGCCTGTGATGAGAGTTGCACACGTTAATCAACTTCGCAGTGTACATCGTAAAGTATATCTGCATGTACAGTGTTTATTGCTTCGTGTTAGTACAGTAATACATTTCACACACGTTCATGCATTTTTAAGTAGCCTAGCTAGGCCTAGGTCAATGTTTCATAAATAAAATATCTCGTAAATTGATTTTACAATGTTTTATACAAAATGATACCGTTGCTGTTACGGTTGTTCATGCAATGTATTCGTACTATTTAGGCCTAATGTTTCTTGTAAAAGTCGGAGTTCAAATCCCGCCCCTGGGCCCGGCATCAATGTTCGCGAAAGTTACATTTCTGACGCGAATGTCAGTATCAGCCGGTGCTTGCAGGTTTACTGCAACATTCAGCGCTACGAATGTTGCGGGTTTCCTCCTGCTTTAAAACCGACAGGTCGTGATATTAGTGAAATAATCTAGAACCCCAATTCAAAAGAGAGAAAAAACAATGTCAAAGTAGCCTACGTTACCATACTCTATTCGCTGTCTTTGCGATATAAGTTAATAAAATTATCGTAAAAGCTTTCATAGACAGTCTTTGCCATGTGTCACATATCAGCGGCAATGGTAGGCGTATAAACATGTCATATTTAACATAAGTATTAATCACCGCATATACCGTAGTTGTGATGTTTATCAGAGCTAAAACTGTAATATTGTCTTGTAAGTTATTCTGTATATCGGATACCTGGACCCGAGATTACGAAACACCTGGACCCGAGATTACGAAACTAGCTATCAAGTTCGATTTCATATATACTCAAGCTCAAACTTAATATGGGGATTCGTGAACAAGACGAGTTGAGCATGACATCGTATATTATACGCAAATGCTGTTTCGTGACCTCGGCAGTTTCGTGACCTCGGGGGGAATGTTAGTATCGGCTCAAAATACAAGAAGACGTGCCCAAATTAGTTGTTCTAATGTCACAATCAATGTATACCCGAAAAAGACAATACCGGTATGCAATTTATTTTTAGTTTTGTCAAGTTTTACATTCAGACGTGGATATGTCAATGCACAACGTATATGCCTACCTAGACCACGTTCTAGAGGACGATGACGCTCTGTGGTACGGCCAGGGTTGGGGTATAGTCTACAGTAGGCCCACATAAACACAACTATAGTAGGATTCTTTTAAATAGAGCCCCTGTTTTTTTTAATTTATAAATTATACAGGAGTTTGACCCTAGTTTGCTTTAGGTTTTCGTGAAAACGGACCCAAACCCCAGTAGATTCTGGTTATGTATATCTCCAGCATGGGAAATGGCGCTTTAGCAGTGTTTTTAACATTTCAGTGTTTTGGTTTCTACGTCACAAATCTAATTAGCATATACCTATATGCCTCTGCGAACTTGTCAGATTTAGACCGGGTCACTATTGTCTGTATCGGAAATCGGTGTCCATCTATTAGAATATATGCATCTTGCACTTATACAAATATACAAAACAGGTACATCATAAATATTAAAACATAAAATAGTATATATTGCAGAGAATATAATTTTATAGATCTAAACATGCGTTAATTACCACAACGTAACGAGTACCAATAGATATTGCCATATTTGTCGTATTTGTCCACTGATGGCAACCTGGGATCCTATTCTAGAAACGTTCTTACGATCTTCTTAACCTAAGAACGTACTTAACTATGGCATGAGCTATTTACGTTCTTAAGCTAATAAGATTTTAAGAAGTTTCAAGAATAGGGGCCGTGGCCCCGAGATTACACTTTCTGAGTTAAATTTCATGCTCAACTTAAAGTTTTCTTAATAAAACGTCATGTAAATGTTGAGCTTGAGCATGAACTCGTACTCAGAAAGTTTTGTTATCTCGGGACCTGGGCTTTCTGCGCTGGTGTAACGTCAGTTTTGTCATTAGGCCCAGCTCAGACGGCATCTCACTGTCTGTGACAGGCCACCAAGGACTGGATCAAGGAACGGAAATCGGTATTT
>JAVCKX010129855.1:0-10322 GCA_034780695.1 Lepetodrilus gordensis
CCTAGCTATATGACATTTATTTCGTGGCAAATATAATTAAATGTTTATTTTTATCATGGCAAATTAAAAAATGTTTGCCACAAACTAAGGTCTATAGTCACAGGGTAGCACCACATGAGGGCAACTGCAGTTACCCGCATCCAATATGGCGTAGGGCTCAAATTGAGAGATTTTGTCAATGTGAGTTTTCATGTTTAACGAGCATTGTTTATATGTCAATTTACAGAAACTGCAAGATATTTATAAACTAGGCATTTTTTAATTGTACAGTTTTTGTGAAAAAAAAGATTTTTGGAATGAGATATCGAGCATTGAAAATCGTGTGTGATGCGGGTAACTGAAAGTGTCAATATTGTAAGGATGCGGGTATCTGTTTTGGTAAGATGAGGGTAACTGGTAGATTCACAATGCCGTTAAACATACAAATATGTCTACATTTAAAGTAAAATTAAGCAATGCAGTATTGCTGTAGCTAGCTACCTGTGACCTTCCTCAATAGAGATTGACAATAGCAACTGTAGCCGTTAACAGAGCATGAGCGAGAAACATTTGCCTGAGTATAGTTGGCATTCATATACCAACATCCCAGTTGAAACCACAGATTACAAGTGCTCAGTTACTAGCAGCATCGTTTTGCAGTTACCCGCATCACACATGATTTTCAATGTTCGATATCTCATTCCAAAATGCTTATTTCCTATGCCTATTTGCTTCCCCTGTAGCTATAGGGTGCCATAATAGATAGCACAATAGTAAACGGAGCATCTTATAGCTACAGATCTGCAGCTAGATGTACTGTAGGCTGTTATTTTAGGAATGAAATCAGAATTGACTTGCTTTATGGCCTTATGAAGGCACATGGCTTCACGTGGGCAAACTTTGCTCACAAGAACCCACTTAACTTCATGAGGCCATAAAGCAAGTCGTATTTAATGGTATATATAAAGTCTACAAAGAACAGAGGGTGATCCGGAATAACCTATGATCAGGAACTGCCATGTGCACTGTACTAATACCAAAAGTAGTGTGTTGTCAGTATGGTAGGCCAGAGTTATTTTGGTCTACCTTACATTACTATAAGTATTTATGCAGGTATGCAGGTATGTAGCATCGGCCGTACATAGATAAGCAGATGCATCCATATACATTTCCTAGATAGCTTTATTATTAAAACAAAACACAACATAGTACAGTTGCGGTGCTGGCGAATCCACATTAAAACACCCCTGACCCCTGACCCCTGACCTGAGCAAGAGCTTCATGCTCCCATTTGTCTTTCTCAGAATGTTTCTCAGCATCACTCTTTTCTAAATTTAAGTCTCGGGTAGGGTCCAAGGACAAATCCGTATCTTCCCCAGTCATTATTTATTCAATATATGAACAACTATGGAACAGTTGCCAGTTTCACACATAAAGTGGAACTACAAAACCCTTCATTTTCCCAGAAATATTAAATACACTGCTCATTAGAAGTTGTTCGCGTCCATCGTTACGAACCGGAAGTCAGCCGGTGCGCCAGATATACGGTTGCCGTAAATAGATGATGTTTTATAAAATATACACTGTGTATTGTTCACATAGCTACTTTATTACTACCAATGCTTATTTTAAAGGTTTATCGACATGTATATATGATATAAATATATACTATTGGTAGACGGTTTTCGACAGTCTCGTTACGACAATCCCTCCAATATGGACGACCAAGAGGGACAGTCGGGTAAATATCTCTTTTAATTACACGAATTTCTCAGGCAATACAGCTAATTATATATTTTCACATAGCGTTTTCGAATCATAGAAATCGCATTGCTACAATAATCGCATGCGTAGTGTTATATTGCGCAAACTCGCTTCGTTTGGTTTCAAGTTTCATCAGACACTTTTATTTCCACTTCTAAAATTTCTTTCCAGAAAATACTAATAACTGATGAATATAAGAGGACTGTTGCGTTTACTATATGGTATACATGTTTGGACAGTTCTTCATGCGAGAAATTAAACGACCGTTCTTATGTTTACTATTAATATTATTTTGTATTGCCACAATCACAGGCACTTGAATATCCACGAAATAAAAATAACTATTAAACACTCCCTCTGACAAATACATTTTCCCCGACACATTTTTAAAATTGCAGTTCTACACAATTATTACGCAAGAGAACTGCCTTTTCTCGTCTCGCATCAATAAAGTATACCTTCTATTCATTGTCTGTGTGGTATTTCGGGAGGGTACTGCCTGCTTATCGCCAGTATCCAGTTCCAAATATCGAAATTGCCCACATTGAGAGGCGCGATCAAGTTTGTGGACCAGAAAGAAGCCAGCAATTGGTCGAAAATATCACGTGACATATTTGTAGCAGACAGCATGTAGATCTCGCTACCCCTCAAGTTGTTTATATTTTTTCTTTAAATATATATGTACACTTATTTCTTGGTAGATACATTGGAGATCATGTTTAAGATATATAAATTATAAGTTGTTTTCACGTTAATTTAATCACTCAAAAACGTCTGCTACAAATATGTCACAGGATGTTTACATCTACATGTTGTCTGCTACAAATATGTCACATGATATTTTCGACCAATCGCTGGCCTCTTGCCGGTCCACGAACTTGATCGCGGCTATCGATGATGGCAATTTTGATATTTGGAACTGGATACCGGCGACAAGCGGGCAGTACCTGCCTGAAAGACCATACAGACAATGAATAGAAGGTATACTTTCTTGATACAAGACCAGAAAAGGCAGTCATGATCGTGACGTTTGTTTGTGACGTGACAGTGGATTGTTTGTGACGTGACAGTGGATGTTTGTGCATTTAGATTTTTTACCAGTTTATGTCACCAGATATTGTGTCACATTTTTAGCTATTATAATAAGCTGCAACATCGGTGACAGTATTGAAAGTACAGTACCTGTTTTTATCAAGCAAATATGTACCTTGATAAGAATAAAGCTGCAATTATGGTATGTCACAATCAATTGGCGCTTAATTTGTTGTTTTTAATATTCGCTAACTGTAACCATAAACTAATTTACTAACCCTAAAATAGTAAACACTTGTGCTCTGTTCTTGTCGTCTGTTTACAACCTGAGAGTTACAGCAACTGCGCATGCGTTGACACAACACTAGTGTTTTCAAATCAATTATGAAACGCACCCATAGGCTTCAATTTAGCAACCAAATAAAACAAAATTGAAGACCATTTTTGTGCTAAAAGTATTTCTGATAAGTATTCACTATTCACTATTCTCACAAATATTGTAGCAGCATCAGCAGAGCCGATGGTAGCAGTAGGTTACTTAGCTTCCAGGTTATCCTTTTACGAAGCTTTCTTATCCACTAAGAGACCATAAGGCTCTCTTTGCCAATAGGTAATACACTGCAAAGAGAGAGAACTATGGTTGCATAGCAGATAAGATCTCGCTTTATGGAACGATACCAAACCTAGTGTACTTCAGTATTTAGTGATAGCTACATGTAGACAGATTCTATTTTACTAATTTTGCATATAACTTCTGAAATTTTAAATTTTGTTCGTTTTCCATGAATTATTTATCAGGGTAAGAGTTTCATTTTTATGCACAACTATGACCTAAGTATGCAGTCCTGGCCCCCGTTTCACGATGGCCTCCTAAAATTGTGAGCTCTTAAAGTTATGACCTAGCATATCACCTCCTAAGTTAGATGAGGATTTAAGAAGGGATATGACTTGTGACATGGTCGTGAAACACTCTACGAGGAGTTCCTAACTAGTTAGGACACCGTCGTGAAACAAAGAATAATAAATAATTATTATAAAAACTAATAAAATTTAAAGTAACATAACGTGAACTGTTTATTGATTATTAAAAAAACATAGTACATGTATATTACATTTTTATATTGTAAATTTCAGATATTTGCCGGGTGTGCCGGTGCGAAGCCACCCCAGACAAACCCTTATTTCACCCATGTGTGTGTATGGGAAGTATCAAGTTCATCCATCAAGACTGGTGAGCATCTAGTTCTTTACACTTGAAATGAATGGTCTTACTCTACTCTGAACATCCAAGTAACATCATGTGTTTATCAAAAGTAAATTAAATCAAAATGTTTTTCTGCTAAATATTAATTTTTATTTTTAACTTTATATTATTAGGAAGCTAATATATTCATGATTTATAACTAATCAATTATAATGTATCAGTCATTAAGTTAGTGCAGTATTACTGCTGGCCCGGCCATTTCGCCCAATGCTAAAGGTATCCAAATGGCCAGTAGAAATTCATATTTTTTGTTATTTGTATCATTATTCGAGCCAGTAGGTTTCCAGCTGTAATTTCGAACACTGTGTTAGTGTGAGCATTAATTCAATTAAAACGTGTAGAATTGTGCTTTAACGAGTGCTCTGGTAGTTCTCAAAATAGTGCACAATTTCTTGCTTATATTATAATTGGATACATTTCTTTTAATATTTCCGATATATTTCTTTCTTTCCAGCCTTGTTCAATGGTTGAAGTACAGTCGTAAAGAATATTGTGAATTATGCAAGCACAAGTTTTCATTTACACCAAGTAAGTTGTCACAAGATCTGTTACCCATAAAGCAATGTCGCAATGTCTCCTGTTTTGCTTAATGTTTTCACAATGAGCCAACATATTAAAGAATAACATGAACAAAAATGATGGGAAAAAATAATCATAAAATAAATACAAATGTATTAACATGCTTAGTCTATTTTAACTTTAAAAGATTCTTGCTGGTTTTAAATAAATATTTTCTCTGTTTCAGTCTATTCTCCCGACATGCCCAAGCGGCTGCCGATTAAGGACATCGTGAGTGGCCTGGTGAAGAGTATAGCTCGGGCAGTGAGGTACTGGTTCCACTATACCCTGGTGGCCTTTGCCTGGTTGGGTGTGGTGCCTCTCACGGCATGTAAGTACTGCTTTTTCTATTAAGGGCGGGGGATAACGTAATGGTAGAATGTTGGACTGGAGCCAAATACCCCAGGAGCCTGGCATCAGTGTTCACGAAAGTTGCCTTTCTGACGTGATCGTGATAGGATGTGCAGTCTGTAGAGTGGCAATGCAGTTTGGTCTGTCTGTACCAGCCAGTGTGTACTACAGATGTTGCAGGTTCCCTCCTGTCCTAAATTGACAAGCATGTGATATATGAAAGAATCTTGAAAGTGACTCTAAAACCCCCAATTCCATTTTAGCGATATAGGGAGAACCAGGTATGGGATATTGGGAAGTTCAGGGTGCATGCTTTTAATGATTTAATTAAAACTAACATATCCTGGAGATAGCTATTGGTCTCGCTTTATTATTCAGATATTGAATTGTGAATTGACCAAGCCACACGATTACGAATCTTTTGGAGTACAATTGAATACATGGTGTTATGTTATGTTATTTAGCTATTTAACATTATCATGTGGTGGTTTCTCCATGTTTTCAGGTCGTATCTACCGTTGCTTGTTCACTGGGTCTGTCAGCTCACTTCTCACATTACCATTGGATATGCTGTCTACGTAAGAACTTCTTTAAATCTCGTCGCCTATGAGGATAATATTCCCACTACAACATAAAGCACTAATTCAATCAATCAATTACTTAAATAATCATGGGCAACCTGCATATGAATTTTTAAATTTTGTTATGGTGTGCTTAGCCGCAAATTCCATCAAAATCTTCTGTTGTACAATATCGATGTGAGTATTCATCTAAAGTATATGTAATGCTGTGTTATTTGTTGCAGAGATAACCTGGCCTCAGACTGTTTTCAAGGATGCTTTGTTGTGACGTGCACACTGTGTGCATTTATCAGCCTGGTGTGGCTGCGTGAGCAGATCCTACACGGGGGCGGTCCTGATTGGCTGGAGCAGGACAACCAACCTGGTGGTCAGCAACGGGTAAGAATTTTGCATTATCTCCCCTTTTATGAGGAGTTTTATGAGGAGTTTATTAGTGGTTTAGTGTGCGCCGTTTACATACCTCCTGCGGATAGTTGACATGCGCCAGTATCTGGTGACCAGCACATATTGGCTGCAGGGAAATCGAGAGTTTTTTCACTTTCGCCATCATGTGACGTACTCTCGGACCAGCCATTATTAACATTATTTATTGTTTATATTTATATTCAGTTAATATAAGAAATAAATCTGATGTGTTGTAGAATTTCCTTGACGGAGGCGCCATGAACAATCTGATTGGTGGATTTGCTGGTGGTAACCGTGGACCACCCAATCCAAACAATGGTGTCAATCTGGGGAATCTCGGCGCTGACGACGACCGAGTTGACGATGGGGACGTGGAAATTAACCCAAACAATGCTGCGCAAGGTGAGAGAAGTGTGACTTTGTTAACCCTCACCATGTTGAAGGCAACCGGAAATGCCCTAAAGCCCTAAAGAGCAATAACTGTTCCTAATCCAGAAGGTAGAGGGTTAACTGTGGCACTGAGGCAAGAATGGTATACAGTGGCAAATACAGATTTTCCCAAATTTGTTATGAAATTATTTACCTCGGTTCTTTGTATTTGATCGTCGCAAATGGGTGAAAGATTCCCGCAGCGACGTTAAACTCTATATTCACTCGCTCACTATTTGTATTTGTATTTGTGAAGCAAATATTTTTGGTGTGTTTGTGCCAAATCTTTAAATCTGCCCCAATGAAATAACTTATTTAGTACAACCATTATTGGCTGTTTTGGTTATTTCAGATGATAACAATTGGAATCCTATCGAGTGGGACAGGGCAGCCGAGGAGCTCACATGGGAAAGGGTAAGGAGTTTAGAAAATAATAAAATGATGTGTTGAAAACAAGTAGTACCTTCTAGGCTTATGTCTTATTCTTACAATCTCTTCTCAAGTACATGATTGCCCATGATTGCTATATTGGTTAATGACAAAAGTTTGTTATCATTTTTAGAATTTGGGTAATAAATAAGTGAGTATTAATATTATTTTCACTTACACATAATGTTTATGTTTCAGCTTCTTGGTCTGGATGGTTCACTTGTATTCTTGGTAAACCAAATTTTTTATGTTTTAAAATTATATAATATGTTTAATGTACATTTCTTTAAATAAAGAGATATATACTGTAAATCATGAAATTAATGCAAGCAGAATATTAATGCGAAAAATGCGACTGCTGTATTGTCACATTAAATTGCTGCGCATTAAAGGTAAGTACCGGAGAAAAACATATATGGAGACATGACCGTTCGCATTTTATTGGTGTCGCATTTACGTCTAAAATATAGAGGTTGGATTAATTTCGTGATTTACAGTGTCTGGGACAAATCTGACAAACATCCCAATCTAAGGAAGTAGGTATAAGAGCATAACTTTAATATGTAATTTGTACAATATTATTCATATCTATGAGGAAAGATTGTACAAAATGTAGATGTTACATTGTCTTTAAGGATGTGAAGTGTACCATTTGAATGTGTCGTGGTGGAACCAGACAACAGTTGTATGTCAGTGTGAATCAACAGCATGATATATTTTGCAGGAACACGTGTTCTGGGTGGTGTCACTAAATACATTATTTATACTGGTATTCGGTAAGTATCATTACACTACTGCTTGGTTGACTCGAGATATTAAATGAATATGTAACTATTTAATAATTGCCCATCATAAATTGATTTTATGATTCAATTTTAGTCAGTTTTGGTTAGTTTTGTATAGTCATTGTTGATTTTATATCTTAATTGTTTTAATGTGTCTGAATTTTTCTTCTTCCAGCGTTTTGCCCATATCATATTGGCCATTTCACAATTGCTGGGCTTAAAGCAGAAGAAACAGTAAGTATTGTTTTGAATTAAGTAACGTAGTATATTTATTCGTTATCTTTAGAGATGTTGAAATTGCTCTAAGCATACATGTTCTTCTTTTATAATAATGATTTTATTATCAGGTATGTTCATCTGGCAATTTTGTAGGCATCACTTTGCAAATATTGTTGATATTAATCAACAAAAGACTAATTAATTAATGAGGATAGGTTGACAGTCAAAATGGAAATGTTCTACTCTGATCATAATCAGATAATTTCCATGATATGTGTTTTTCAGGTAACATCTTCCCATTTTGAGGGTCTGGTCACGACTCTGATCGGCTATGTTGTTATAGCTCTCTCACTGTTGGCGCTCTATGTCATTTGTTCATTTGTAAGGCTAAAAAGGTAAGTAGCACTTGTATATATATATATCTGTGTTTTAGTAAATATAAAAACTATGTTGATACAGGAAATTTCCTCAATATTAATTTTGGTTCCATTACAATTTGAAATAATACCTAGCTACTGTAATACAGTACTATTAATTACAAGTGCACATATATTTTTTTATGTTTCAGATTCCGACGTATCTTGGGCCTGTGTTACGTTGTTGTTAAGGTCAAGCTGTTAGTTGTTATTGAGATTGGAGTATTCCCACTCATCTGTGGCTGGTGGTTGGACATATGTTCATTGGTAAGTATCTATTATCTACCTCATTCTTTCTTCATTCAGCTTTTTAGGACATAATTTAATTCCCTGGTATACGGGTCCACCGACCTGATTTGTTCCTCTCTTTTTTTCTCCATAATTATTTTTGTTATTACATGTTCCCACAACAGTGTACTAGGTAGTGCTCCTTTCTAATGTTCTGTCACATGTCCAGTGCATGTTCTGTTCTTTAGAATGGAGTGAGCAAGCACAGAGTAAATTGCCAGTGGCAGCCATGTTGGATTGTGCACTGTACCGTCTGCACCACCTATTTCGCTGGTACATGTCCCGGACACTCAGAACACTGTGCAGTGTTGCTCCTTTGTAACTGCGCATGTCTCGGACAGAAAGTACAAACAGAACAGGGCCCAAGTCTTATAGAAAGTTATTGTATGGTGAAGGAACATAAACCATTATTGAACATAGACAAATACTGGCAAGTAACTCACCAATGTACTTGATTGGGTACTTGTGAACTATATATTTGTCCACAATTGTTGTCTGAAGAAGATATTCTCATGTATAATTCATGAATAACCGCACAACATTACATGTAATTCCTGTGTTGCAGTCCATGTTCGACGCCACTCTAAAGGACCGCAAGACGAGCTTCCACCTGGCTCCAGGGACGTCGATGTTCATCCACTGGCTGGTGGGGATGGTGTACGTCTTCTACTTTGCGTCCTTCATCCTCCTACTGAGAGAGGTGCTGCGGCCCGGAGTTCTGTGGTTCCTGCGCAACCTCAACGACCCCGACTTCAACCCCATACAGGAGGTACGTACCTTGCCCGGTCTCCACAGTTCACGAGATAACTCTACATGATTGACTTGAAATCGGTTACCGATAGAAAACCATGCAGAAAATAACCATTATTTCATTTATAATAACTGTTTTTCTCACGTACCACCATCAGCTTGAAATTAGTTACCGATAAGAGAGAAATCCATGCAGAAAATAACCATTATTTCTTTTATAATAATGTAGTATAATATAGTAATGGTGACTTTCTCCTTGCAGATGATTCACCTGCCTGTGTACCGACATGTCCGAAGATTTGTGGCTTCTGTGGTGAGTAAATGACTGCTGGTTACATCTGTCGACAATAGTACATCCCATTCACTACTATCTCTTCAGAAGAGGGTTAACGATACCTCCAGTGGTTAAGCAATGTCGATTAATTTTCAGAGCATGCTTCACCTGACCCTGAAATTGCATCTAGAAACCTTTTACAGGCATGGCAAATTTCTGCGGAAATCTGCTCATTTATTTGTCCAATGGTTGATTTATTTGCACTGGACATGGGTTGAGCCCTGCAGATCTTAGACCCCAGACTAATTTTCCGCAGAAATCACAATATTGTCATCTTATTGGGAATAATCGGCTTCTGACATGTGCCGTGTTTTCTATTTCAGATTATCTTCGGCAGCACTGTGTTACTGATGTTGTGGCTGCCAGTCCGAGTTATCAGAAAGCTGTTCCCTACGTTCTTGCCCTATCACGTGATGCTGTCCAGGTGAGTGTCACCACAGGGGTTATTTTCAGCGAGGACTGGTAAAGTTTTAGTCTTGCGCACCCACATGTCATGTTTTAAAAATAATTAAAATGTTTAAAAAGAAATTTAAGTTATGTATATTATTGATCACTGGCCAACATGTATGAGGACAGGTGGCGGAATGTAGCGCAGTGGTAGAACGTTGGACTTGGAACCAAAAGTTCCAGGTTCAAATCCCGTCCCGGGGGCCCCGGCATCAATGTTCGCGAAAGTTACCTTTCTGAAGCGATATTGATAGGATGCACTGACTGTAGAGTTGCAATGCAGTTATCATC
>JAVCKX010129899.1:0-10318 GCA_034780695.1 Lepetodrilus gordensis
CATGGTGTTGTATGGAGAGTGTCCACAGAGAAAACATGGTGTTGTATGGAGAGTGTCCAAAGAAAACATGGTGTTGTATGGAGAGTGTCCACAGAGAAAACATGGTGTTGTATGGAGAGTGTCCACAGATAAAACATGGTGTTGTATGGAGAGTGTCCAAAGAAAACATGATGTTGTATGGAGAGTGTGCACGGATACACTGGCGTAAAGAGTTAATACAGTGGCAATCTTCAAGACAACATGTACAGAATCAGTTATTGTTCTGAAACTTCGATTCTGACACATCTACATGTAGCAATACTCGTTTGGGTAATCCAGTTCTCAAATGACAAATAGTCCACTAAATTAGGAAGAATGCGTAACTCTCTTATTGCACACACCATCATGACCAGAGACTAAGAGGAGTTTTATAATTATTGTTTATGACCTCTTAAAATATTCCTAATCCTGACGGAGTTAGTGGTCCTATGTACCCCGATTAAATGACGTATTATAAGCATGGTCTAGGCATCAGTTCTAGACGACAACAGCGGGAATACGTATAGTGTCATATTAGTGTATTATTGTTGACAGCATTAGTAATATATGGTAAGATTTTTCAATGGCTATTGTTAGTAGTCATGAGTAAAGCAAATAGCTGATGTTGTGGCACTGTACTGTACTGGTATACACCTCACCTCACGCCAGTTTCAACGTACGTCACGTGACATCCGGCCATTGCCAGGATCCTTTAAGCTGTTTCTCCAGAGCAGTGAAACCGGTCACGTACGGGCTAATAACTCAATCACTTGCCCATGCATATATCTCCAGACAGATAACTGCTATATAAAGATGGCTTAGTTTTGCAAATAGATAACAATCTATTATAGATACCCAATATCAGAGAGTGGTGAGGTATGGGCACATTATCTATGACCTTCCTTAACCATTGGTCCAATGTAATTGTGCATCGTGTGCGAGGTCCAGTAATTACCTCCCTTGGTAGCCAAAGGAAATAGTTTAAGGGTCAAAGCTCCGTTATTTATTTCTCAGTATTACTTGGATGTATCAATTCATAGGATAATAAATAGAAATCCCTACACAGTAGGCATCTATTAATATGTTCAAATAAAGGATATACAATTAATATCAGATGAAGAAAATAAATAGGGAATGACTTGGGAACAATTTGAGCGGGGAGGTGTTTAGTTTAGTTATACCATAACCACAATAGTGTTGGTAGTAATATTGTCATAATCTTCATCATCATCGTCATCATAATCATCATCATCATACTCATCGTCATCGTCATCACCATCATAATCATCATCATCTTCTTCTTTATTAATCATTAATAGAATATAGGTAACATATTATTATTATTATTATTATTGTTATTTATTATTATTATTATTAAATTATTATTGGTAGTAGTAGTAGTAGTAGTAGTAGTAGTAGTAGTAGTAGTAGTAGTAGTAGTAGTAGTAGTAGTAGTAGTAGTAGTAGCAGTAGTAGTAGTTTAATTTCATTATTATAAGCATTATTATCATCACTAGCATCATCATCATTATTATTAATGCCTAGAATATGCACATGAATAGTGACATGATTCAGTAGTATTACTACCATGTCCAGATTGTGTTTACCATGACTCACATTACTATTACCTAACAGCTGCTGTTGTTGTAGTACTGCTGTTCGAAATGCGCCTACACGGTGCTCCGTATCTTCACACTGGTGCATTTAAACTACTCACTGTCAACTTCTCGCACTGTTGAAATCAATAACTACACACACTTACCAAACCTTACCCTATAAGCAACTACTGTTTGATGTTAACCTAACCAGCTAACGGTACGTTAGTTAAATAACAATAAGTATTCTATATAAAGCACACAACTAGAATATTGATACAATATATTTTGGACTTAATATGTGATATGTTAAAATGCATTTATGTTTTATTAATGACGTCGTCATGTTCACCTACACGGGGGCGGCTGTAACTTAATTATGATGAACTAATAATTAACTTGGACTCGTGAGGCATATATACATAGCTATAGTTCAACCCTTTTTCGCTGAATTAGGATTTCCTAAAGGTTACGATATCTTAACCAGCCAAGCTGGCTTTGTGCATCATCGACTAGGCGCTTGTACATACTTGTATTCCATAAACTGAATGCACTATATAATTAATAGTAATAGTATGTAAGGTGTCTGTATCGTGACACCTATATCAATGAGAAAACTAATATCTGAATTAAATCAGAATTAACGCCAGTTCTTACAAAATATGGCGTAGGCGAGGATTTCTGCCAGGAGTATCTCCAATACATGTACAGTTCGTTCGTGAAACATAATCCCAGAGCCTCTTCCAGAACGTTCTTACGAACGAACTTCCTATCCATACTATAAGAATCGTTAAGAACTGTTCTTAGGCTAAGACCGTTCGGAAGAACGTTTCGAGAATAGGCCTCCCTGATGACAATTGTTAGACTTATATATTTGGTACTCGATACACAACGCGTCCTGCCCTATACATATGCATTGATCTATCCACAGATTACACTGCGTACCGACGGCTGATGATGACGACAACCACTACCACAACCACCACCACCCTCCCCACCACCACCGACCAGAGGCTCAGGTGGAACCACATACAGGAACAGCAGCGGTTCCCACCCGCGGTGGTCGGCAGGAACGATCCCCGATACAATGAAGTCATACCTCGTGTGTCTACCAGTATATATCCCAGGAACCAGATATATTCAAGTAAATCGTAAAACAGTATCCAACTGATGAAACGTATGGCAACTTATGTGTTATGTGTTAACATGGCTGTATTTTAAGCCCTATGGCAATTGCATGCCCTGTCCATAAGGTAACATATAACGTAACATATAACGTGGATACTAGTATATTGTAGGCACCATCCATGCCAATTGTAGGCCATATCCTTAGGAATTGTAGGTCATATAATATAATATAGGAACCAATGGCCGTATTCACGAAAGTGATTAAATCAGTTTTTGCTATATATTTGGTCTTCAAAAACTGACTTATAAGCCTTGTCGTGAATACGGCTCCAAGAATAGTTAGCTGTGTCTCTGTGCTTCATTCTGTATTTTTACTTGTTAGATATCCGACTATGAAATTGTACTACCAATAGTAGTAGACGCACAACATCTGATATTGTTAATTGGTAGGTGACACCTTTTTGCATATGTTTGCAGAAATATTTAACACGGGAGTGCTGATAATTGCCAGGCTCAGAACATAATTCGAAATGTTCTGATAATTGCCAGGCTCAGAACATAATTCGAAATGTTCTCAATGTTTTAAAATGTCTATTTCAGATGCGAACGGTCATTCGTTGGGCTGGACAGGGGTGTTTGGATACTCAGCCCCTCGTAGTCTCAGTATTGTCATATACGTTCTCATTCACGGAATTGTGTTGTGATTCCCGGCAGATACATAGACTTGTGCTCACACGTGCAGTGAAGACAGTTGCTTAAATATATCCACCAAAGATTACAGCCAAAGCTCGTTTCGTACAACATGTATTATAATATCGACGTCAGACGATTAACGAAAACTGGATAGTGTGAATACATAGATGACAGTGGTTATGTGCCAAAATAGTTCTCAATTCGAGATATCCTGACAATCAAATACGATTTATTTGGTATCATGTGGTGACCAGACATTCAGAAGTGTTGAATGGTGTGTCTGAAAATGAGACGATTTGATTATCACATTACTGAATACGACATTTCTGTTTGCTGAGGATCAGCGGTATTCAAGACGTTTCTTTCACATTGAAGAGAGCCTAGATATTTCACCAGCCGCATGTGTGCCGTGCGGGCCGCGCGGAAGTAATGGAAGCTATAGATCCAGGGTCTTCATGGAACCCTCTGACATGCCTGCAGTAATGTGTTACGTCTGAGAATTGTGATAGTCTAATACATGCAAGCTGAATCAGGTGTACATAGTGCAGTGATCATTAACCCATTCAGGCAAGTTGCTGTGTCATCAGAGAACCCTTTGAGGATAAAACCCTGAATATTTTACGTAATAACCATTAAGGTTTCTACGACTATCTATGTGTAGCTATGTGTATCTTCTCACGACATATGCCGCTTTTCTCCACTGGATATCTCCTTTCTTCCTCCGATATCTCCCCTGTACATTATCTTCCTCCTCGTCAACGTAGACATATATTCATGTCCACTAGGAGTAGATGATGACTCTCAACAAGACGCTTTTGTCCCTGCTCTCTAAAGATGATCATCACATGGACACGAAGGTAATTTCAAGCCCAATGTCATTACTAAGGCTTGTTTGAATTCGCGCTAATACTGTACGAGAAATGCACATCAAGTTGCTGAATAATGTTGCCCAAGCTTTATTGCAAGGCTATATAATTATGTCTTTTGCTCTTTGGTTTTAACTTAATAGTAATTTTAGCTGACAAACAGGTATAAAAATGAGCAGTGGATCGTAGAGAAGAAAATCCAACTAAATGTCCATTCGGAGTTTTGTAATTTTCCTGGATGCACATCTAAAAGTTATATTTTTGCATTAACATATTAATTTAATACATTACGGAGTTAGTAATTCATCTTGGCCGTAGGAATGGTTGGTGAATATAATCATATGTTCTAAGTAGAATAGCATCTATACTGTAAGTGTATGTGTGTTTTTGCGCATTTAAGACAACAATTACGGTCTCCGGTAAAGTTCCAAGGACCGTCTAACGACCTAGTCATCAATCGTGTTATACGACACGTACGATTACGCCGCCACATCCATTGTACAACCATACTTCACCCATCCGTGTGAAAGAACTTATTATAGCAAGTACTCGGCTCTTGTTAAGAAACTGGCAAAAAGATCCCCCTAGCACGTGAGGTTGCGTGCGTTCCACATGTCCGTGGGGGTACGCGAGCAGATATGTAATACCCCGGGAGAGAATCCTGTCACTTTTAGGGAAGAACTAACTGACTGTTCAATAATTCTGTAAAGATGGCTCGACTGGGAATTGCCACCGTCAGTATCCCGTGTCTACAGAGGCATTATTCTGTCCTTTCCGGTTCCAACGCACACGGTTCTTTGCCCACCAATTCTTTAACTGGATGAGATCTGCAGGAATGATTACGGCTAGCTTACTGAAGCATAGATATGCAAGTTTCTTGAACGTTTTTCAAGAATTTTCCACAAGTAACAATAATCCCCTTAACGTTGTAATATGTGTTTGAAGATATCAGCACGTTTCTAAGTTCCCAAATAATTCAAATAAATGAGGATGTTTTTTGTAAGATTCAAAAGGGGATTAATTCTGAATTTTAGAACGTAAACCTATTAATTATGCCTCTATGCTCGTAATGAAAACACATTTATATCTACGATTTTTTTAAAGAGAAAGTTTATGTTATCCACTAATCGGCGTGTATTTGATACTTTATTGTATATTTTGAAGCTTTTGTCGGAAAGATGAAACTCAACAACAGCTATATGTTCTCTATCAGTATTAAGTAGGTAATCAGATTTCTTTAGACATTGTGTTGCCTAGTATGATGTCAACTTACGATGTTGACATTGTGAATTCATAAAGTATAAATTCAATATTCGATACACAAGTATGTTTCTCAATTCTTTGTTTCAGATGTATTGCATCTATATAGAACATATTGGATACCATAGTTCTATACTCAAGATACTCATGTGCAAACAGCTACAATCGAGGACTACAGATTCATGCTTACATCTCGATCGTATTGTATATTACCTGTACAAAGACATATGTGTTTCAATTCTGTATATTACCAACTATAGACAATCGTAAAGTGAATATATCCTTGTGAATGTCTGTTTATTCATAGCGGATCCTACTTACTTACCAGTCTTTAGTAAAATGCTTACTAAGGGAGGTAAATCCGTTACCTTAACTAACCGGATATAGGACAACGACAAGCTGTATACATAGCAGTTGCCATATGTATTATAACATTAACCTAAAACATTATAAACTAATTTCTATATGTATTTATAAAGTGTAAAGTTTCTTATTGTGTTCAGTCTATAACGAGAACTACAATGACTGTTAAGACGTGTCATTATTGATTGTCGGTAGAATTAACTTAACCCTCCCTATTCAGGCGGCAACCGGAGATGCCATAGAACGCACAAAGCGGTCCAACACGCCTACCTTCAAGGAAAACTCTGCTACTGTCGACCACAGTGGATTCTGAAAAATCTCCTCATTTGTATGTGTCTTTCTTATACGCATTAACTATACAATCAGATCCTACAACCCTTCATGTTCCTATTGCCTAGAATACATTGATTCATTGACATTAAATCAATAGAAAATAGAAAATAGAAAACACGTACAATCACTATGCTGTTGTTCCATTCTCGGTATATGGTTCTGTGGTGTTAAAGAGAAAGTATATTATCATGAATTTTCTTTTTCAGAATTTTCTTTAGAAATTCATAAGCAGTAGATTAGTACTAATACTATACCTGTGTAAATGCATTTACTTATGTTGATTCATATATCATGTTGATGTACTCATACTGGTGTGTTATACATATACTGATATAAATACAATGCTGATGCTTGTTTTTAGAGCTCATGCATATCGCACTTAATTATCGTTAAGCAATTGCATCATAGTATATTTATAATAGCAATGCCCAGCTGTTGATACTTGCAACACTATTGATATACACAGCGCAAATGTATTATATACGTGTACGTGTCTCTATTCTATGCTAGACAAATGTGTGCAACTGTGAGTCCCTGTAGACAACGAGTATGCATGTACAATATATTAATAATTAGATTTCTTAATAATGGATTTCAGTAATATTTGTATTCAATTATACGTTGATATTTATAATTTACAAAACTTGCTAAGCAAGAATAAACGTATGTATATATGATTCCTACGCGATACTATGTTTCTGTAATCTGAATGTCGTGTCATTCTCACAGGATCTGTCCTGGCCCCGAGGTTACGAAACTTTTCTGAGTACGATTTCATACTCAACTCAGAATTTTGTTCATAAAACGTCATGTAAATTTTGAGTCTGAGCATGAAATCGTACTCAGAAAGTTTCGTAATCTCGGGGCCAAGTGACGTCCAAAAGTCAGCTTTAAAGATAAGATATACCGAGTTGTCTACCTTACAGTTCGTTGATATTGCGTTTCTATATACTTTGCACGGTTCATAAATTCTTCACCTGTTCATGCATTTTATCGAGCTGTAATTATCACTTGTATCTTATTTCTCATTCGATCACATGCCGTCATACGAAACGTAATTATCTTACTATGTAGCTAGTGAATCAGATTAGTGTCGTCACATATATCAGTAATATATACCAGAAGTTACACAATGCCAATGCTCATTGGTATAAGAACTGTCTACTCTAAGTATTTAACTCAGGCAGTTTGCTTTGCATGTGTACATCTCAGGTTAGGGATAGACTGGGCTTGAGGGGCAAACTACGTCGGATCAATTCCGGAAGTGGTGTACTTGACCGTAGGTCAGTTATTTATCGCCTGCGTTTGAAGCCAAAAACGAACTCCCAAGTTTAATTAAAATCATATCCATGTTCCCAAGAGAGAGGTGATTATTTAATGGATAACGGTATTCATTATTAACTCATATTTATATGCAAGCACAATGAGAGTACACGACTTCCGGGTTTAACCGGATGTTATTTTCACCACGTCAATATACATGTAGACTAGTATAAACCGGCATGAGTAGTAATATAAGCGAAAATAGTTCTTAATGTTTTTTCTCTTTGAACACAAACAAGTGATTATGCGTTGTGTACTGATTATGTGCTCATTCAATTGTTTCGTTTCGGGAATAAAACATATTTTTTCTATGCATACCTTTTCATTCATGTTTGAAAGAATGATATAATGAAAGAAAAATAAATTAGGAAATGCTTTATTTTATTTTGTATCAATTTATTGCACAAATAATACGTTTGTATCCACCTAGTACACTTGTTTATATACACACACATATATATATATACAAACTAACATCATACAATATTATTAATATATACATGATGCACATGTAAAATCAACATAGTTATTTGTTTCACATACATACATATATACACTCAAGAATTAAAACTCAATGTACATTTAATAGTTTATAATAAGACAACCATCATCATCATCATTATGTAAATTGCTATTGTAGTTGGCACGTGGATACTTGCTATGTTACTACTATTCTGTACACTAGGTATTGCTCTCTCCTGACAAGACGTATATTTACAACCTGTAGCTCTGCCCTATCATTCAAACATGCACAGGTGTCCAGTTGATCGTACGCCAATCTGAACACCCGCATTACCGCATTGTAGCGAAATGCTGTGAGTTAATCAAGTAGATGCGTTAACCATAGGTACATATTCCCGTCTTGACAGAGGACTATACTATTACATACATTATTTGCCATCATCTGGCCAAGCGATGGTTTCTGTATGCAAACCTTGAGGCCAAGTTAATGAGCAAACTACAAGTTGCTCAAGGCAGATTCACACCCTTAACTGACAAGCATTGGGAGGGCGAAAAAGCCCTGGGGACACGTGAAATAACCCAGCGCCCTCCGTAATCCAATCATAGCCAATCATCAATGTCAGAATGCCGCACAAGCTTTAGTGAAAGTTCAAGGGTGTAATAGATTTGATTGGCACGGCCATATACAGTTTCGTTGTAGAGGGTAATCGATAGACGATACAATCAAAGTGCCCTCGAATTCCAGTCGCCTTGTCCTGCAATGTTCTTCCGCGCAGGATTAATTTTCTTAACGTCCAGTCTCGTCTGATTATTTGGGAATTTTTACTCGGGGATTTTATTTCATTTCCCCGGACAATACTGTTAAGCAGACAAAGATAAAATATCATTTGGAAGGGTGTAATATAATGCACTCATCCACGGGATGATTGGCAGGTTTCGATTAAGTGCGTCGTGAGCAGTCACATAATATTGTAAACGTCGGGAAATCAATTTTCAGTTTGAGAAGTGGTTAAAAGGAAAGATTGCTACCCGTCAGAAGTCAAACAGTACCGTGTGTCCGCTCTCACAAGACAGCGTATAGCTGTAGGTTTGTTTGACATTGTAAAACATTGTTTGTTTGTAACTCCATTGACTGTGTTATTGGGGGTTCTTTGCTTGGTTTTTATTGTATTTATTTTGTATTATTGAAGATGAGTGTACTATATCAGTAAGGTATTTGGATATCCATATCGTAAAGTTATCGTGTACTGTATATGAAATAGGTATTGTAACTGCTTCATATACTTCTTACAATTGCCCTTAATGATAAGTTCACTTCATTTATTTTTCATTGACAAATTAATCAAATTTTATAAAATATTAATTTTAACATATACATAGGTTTGCAGTGAATTTCTGTTGTATTAATTTAACAGCTACTGAGCTAAACATGTAGGACAAACCAGTGAGATTAGAATGTAATATTTTACTAACGCTTCATTCATTCATTCATTCATTCAAGAATCGATCCAATTCATGATTTGACGATTTTCACATTTATTTGACATACTATTAGCATGCATTATTGTGGCTTGTGAATATGAGACAATTGCTTATGGAATGAAGTATACTAATGGAAGTGTGATAGAATGATGATTCCCAAACAATATACTTGTTTTTACTTCAATTGTGGAGAAAACTAAAGCTTTAGAAAAATGAAGCATTCGTAAATTATTTCGTGTAAACTACATAATTATGTACTAGTATATTACAAAGAGAGAGAGAGAGAGAGAGAGAGAGAGAGAGAGAGAGAGGGGAGGGTATCAAATAAACGTTTTGTAAGCTGAAAACTCGTTGGACATATAGTAATTTTAATGTATTTAGTTTGCCAACTATTGTGTAATACACACAGTATGTTCACTATTATTTGAGAGAACAAGCTGGGTTCTATCTACCCGTACTCACTGACAACATTTACATTACAATTTTTTTTACATTTGTCAGAGATTATCATAGCCATCTCCTCAAGATTTGCTATACATTTTCCAATGAATAATGTAAATAATAATCATAGCAACAATAATAGCCATCATCGTCATTACATAATTCACTAGGCCAGAAGACGGTATCAGGGATGTAACGCTTTTTTCAATTAGTACATACAATCACCATGTTCACACTCTAACACATTATAGACATAGTGACAGTCTCGTAAATGCAACAATAGTAACATCAATTTAATACCGAAACCTACAATGCATATAATATACTTATATACATGTAGTTAGTTATATACAT
>JAVCKX010129943.1:0-10314 GCA_034780695.1 Lepetodrilus gordensis
ATTATTATTATTATTATTATTATTATTATTATTATTATTATTATTATTATTATTATAATAATAATAATAATAATAAACATCAATAATTACTTTCGTTATCCCTAAATTGAATACTTAATACTTATACTTCATTTGCCATTTGGTTCGGGAAAATACACTTTACATAATGCAAATGCAAGCATATAATTATGGCAGCGGCTGTTGGTTGGATTAAGACTTCTAGTTCTTCATTTGAAACATATGATATTAAGTGCTTCTACAAAATTATTTTATTCATATCATCTTATTTTCTTTTACGTTGTAAATAACGATATTTCGTAGTTCATACCCGAAACGTGTCGTCTTATCGCAATATCTAAGTATATTTAGCACACCTTTGTCAAATCCTCCTCCACACCCCTATACATCGGGACGTTAACGATGCCGCTAGTTATTACACAAGTCTAAACATCCCTATATCTTGCCGAGTCGACGCATTTTCCTAGACACGTTACGCAAAATAACAATCTTGCCAAGCAAACTACAAATAATGTTCAGTATCGCGTACAGCACGTGACAAATCGTCCATCACACCACACCTGCTCGGGGGGAGAGAACCACAGCAGTCTGAGGGGACCACAGCGTTCTACCTGGACCACATCCTTCTACCTGGAGAGATCAGAGAGAACTGGCTGTACGGTGTACGGCAGGTTTGTCGCCCGGTGTGAAAGAGCCCCCCATACTATACGCTAGAACGCTGATCTCTGTTTGCCTAACTGACTGGTCGAACGCTAGTAGTAACGTTGTATGCACCTTCCGAACGAGCAAGCGCTTTCTCAGTTCCCCCTTGTATAGCGGTGGGGCATATACGACTACACTAGCTACCCCCAAATCAGAGGGGGACCTAGTCTATCAATGCCTGAATAACGTGAATGCTATAACTGCTACTACTAAACACAAGCTATAGACGAAGACGGCTGGTTTGGTTCATTTGGATTCGAGGTGGATACCGGGTGGCTGGTTAAAGACGAGACGGAAAAGAAAGGGTGCGCTTAAATTTTCTAACCGTGTTTATATTTCCGTGGAATTATCTCTGATTCGTTTGTGGATCGGTGAGGAGAGAGAGGGAGAGGGGGGAATGGAAAATTGTGCTTAATCGAAATCACAAGTCGATAGCTGTCTTGTAGCTTGAAGTTTTGGGAATCGATGCACTGCGAGTGTTAGGTCGTTCTTCACATGCAACACAACGGCGGGAGTTTGCGCGTGACGAGCAGACGATAGAAAACATTCGCAGTCCGACTGAAAACATGGAGGATCGCATAAGTGACGGGTAAGTGGATATCTGTTGCTATAATTTATATATTTCATATTACATTAATTCATCTCTGCAACAGTTTCTCTTAAATTCAGTTATAAACAAGTGTGTAACAAGGAAACAAACATTACAAAGAAATGCAATACCCCCTTTTTTTTATATCCACGCTCAACCATGCTTCGTTGTTTTGTCGCTAAATTGCATGTCGCAGAAGTAAACTTGATAATAAGATTAATTTTGATAGTAGATTTCAACTCTGACTCATAAAGAATGTCGCACCGAGATTGGGTTGAACTGCATGGCATTACGGGGCAGATCATATTAGGAGATATTTTAGTATTGGTTAACATTCGACAACAACCTTATCCCGATTGCAAATCAAATATACGGGTGTCATCGCCCTGCTGAGATACAGAAGTGGTAGGAACTGATATTACCTGTGTGGTTATCAGGCGATAACTCTGTCCAATTCCAATAATGTGCTCCAGAGACGCACAGGGCAAATATACTCCCTATCTCTTAACACTAGTCAGAGAGGTAATAGCATATTTCATTGAAGTACCGGTTCATAAGACCTCGCATTCAACCCACTCTTCAACACATAATTTGAGATTACATAAATCATAAAACCAAGCCATAAAAGTGCATCACGGAATATACCTAGATATAGGGGTATTCTCGTCCCAAGATCTAGATCCCATGTTATTTAGACTTGATTAAAAACGTCATAAATTTCCCAACACGTCGGAACAAAAT
Organism: Lepetodrilus gordensis; assembly: GCA_034780695.1. Lineage (NCBI taxonomy): Eukaryota > Metazoa > Mollusca > Gastropoda > Lepetellida > Lepetodrilidae > Lepetodrilus > Lepetodrilus gordensis. The sequence goes on from JAVCKX010129943.1 coordinate 2,051, forward strand.
TTCATGGAGGTTTTACGGGTCAAAAGGTTAATTTGCAGTTGTCAGTTATTCAAGCCCATACAAAAAAACATTGAGCGAGATATTGTTATTCGAGTTAATTGAGGTGCACACGTACTTGCACTATTCCGCTTGAATGTTTACATTATGTTCAGTGAATGATATATTATAATATTTAATCTTAAATGTTACGTGGAATATATATATAACAAGCCTAGAAAATTTGGATTTGGGTTAGCATAAATTATGTATGCCAAACCTAGTTTTTCAGAAATATATTTGTAAAGTTTATATTACATTGAACCAGAGAGCAAATATAGTACATATGATCTGTTTCACATTTTTCCTATCTGGGGTTGTTAACCAGGCTGTTAACTGTGCTATGACGTGATGAATACGAGTTGTTGGGACCAAATTACTGTATTCCTAATGTTGATCTAACCTAAAGTGTTATGTCAACACATGCGATGCCAATAATACGTGTTTATATCTCTGGTGTTCTCGTAGCGTACGAATCCACATGCGTGTTTATCCTGGTGTGATTTTTTTATTTTTATGCAGTTAGAAACAAGATGAAAATACATAGAAACCCGCATGTATTTACCTTCAGACATGGTAAATCGTTTACCAACAAACACACAATTGAACCCATAAACCGGAATTCAACGTGGTTAGGGTTCGTTCGAAGACCCTATAGAAGTTTCGGAGGTGGAGGGTTGGATTTCTCAAATCGAGGCCGTTTTGTGGCGGATTAAAGGCGTCCGATAGCGTCGTATTTAACGCCCCATTGTACGGGATGCAAGACAATTATCCAGCAGGATTAAGAATAATGAGAGGACATTTGATATTTCTCCATGACCGCCGCTCGTTGTGTCGTGGTTCTCGCGATATTTCTGCGATACCCTAGAACTCTGGGTGTGCATCTTGCTAGATTAGAGGCCCGGAACACTGCCAATGTCACGTGGCTATCTTCATAAGATACTCCTATGCGGTATCTTCCTAATTTTACTGCTTTAACCTGTGTCGAGTCACGTTTTTGATGTTTTCTTTGTAATTCCGAAAACACTACAGTTGCTATACGGGCACATTGTCGACGGTGTTCTGTTATTTTCTGAGATCGATCTGTGACGCGGTTATAGGGTTATTACCAATCCTGCTGAATTAATCACATTAATAATTCTTTAGACAATCTACGATTACCTAAAGCAAAAACAGGTTTTCCTAAATTAGTTTATAGCTATAAATTCTAAACACGCGTTACTTAACTTTGTAACTTTGTATGTTTTAATCGAACTGCCAAATAGACTTTAATTTTTAAGCATACAAAGAAGGAAGTGTTTGGTTAATAACCGACTTGTTGAATGTTTTATGTTTACTTGGAAAGACTGAAAGAACATAATTCTGATGTTGGTCTGAAGACAGATAAACAAATTAAGACCATATTTCCGAATATTTATACTAAATCTGACTGTTTATAAATGAACGTGCGTACATCTTGCACAGATAGGGTTCGTCCTCGTCCATTCATTCATTAAAGACGGTATATACGGTTCCGAATCGGAACACCAACATGTCATTTCCGGTTTGTCTCAGTGGACTGCAAGACTGTAGGCAGTTCCTAGTGTATATGGGTTGGAATTGGAACACCAACACGTCATTTCCGGTTTGCTCCAAAGGACTGCAGCTCCTAGACAGTTTCTAGTGTAGGCTATATGGTTCGAATTGGACCACCATCACGTCATTTCCGGTCTGCTTCAGAGTGCAGGACTGTAGGCAGTTCCTAGTGTATACGGTTCGAATCAGAAGGAAATTGTGTCGTGTTCTTACCAACCAACGGTGCCTAGCTTCCATCCCTATCATGAAACGTACTGCAGCAATAATGTAGCGTTGATTCTATAATGGAACCGCAGACAAACAGTTAAGGAATATCGATACCAATTTCGGCTGGTAATGCGAATGGTAGTGCGATAGTTCGATTGCTATCTATTGAGAATAGAAACAGTTCTATTTAACTGAGACTGGATCGTGTAGAGAACTTCAATCCTTTTAGATGCCCTCGGCTTCTTTAGGTTAATTAAAAAGAAACTGCAGTTTATTTATTTTTTGTACGAGGCTATTATGATTCTGATTACATTGAGCACATTAATTGAATATTGGGAGAAAGTGATATTGACATTCAGAAAATAAATTAATTGAATATTGGTGAAATTTCTGAAAATAAATTAGTTGAACGTTTGTTAAATAAAAAGGTATACTGACATTCAGAAAATAAATAAATTGAATTTGTTAGAAAGTTATATTGACATTTTAAAATAGTTATAATATTAGCCCACAATAATTATAGTATGTGATACAAGTTCACTATTTGGTCATGTTTTTCCCAGCTAACAATCTTAACGTATTTCTTGTTATTTTTGTAGACGTATACAGTATACATGTTCTTTCATGCAGTATTGATGGTATATCGTCTCAAGGTGAGTTCTTAATCTACCGGGGCAATGTAGGTAAACTTCACCGGGATGTTAAAACTGACAGTCGCAACTCGTTCATAATTATCACGTCATCGTTTGTCGTAATTATCGCGTCGTCGTTTGTCGTAATTATCGCGTCGTCGAGCTGTATGTTGTGAATAAGAGGTCCGTGGGAAAGCCATCTGACATTTGGCCAACGAACTAGTTCGGATAGAGATGTACATCTGACGTTTGATCTGACATCTATAGACAAGATAAACTCTTGTCATATGCGGTCAGTCACAATTTATTTTTATTTTTTGTTGTTCTTTTAATTTATTTTTTTAACCGGTTCCTGAACATAATTTCCATTGCACTGCATTGTCAACAACAAAAATATTGACCTTTTTTTCTGCTAAAGGCAAGAATATTGTTATTAATCCAACAGGATAAGGGTTAATATATCACATGCAACACTTTCGATATTTTCAATAATTTAAAAATTAATTATTTCATACAATACCAAATTATGGCGGTAAAAGCAAAATTTAAAGTAAATTCCAGTTTCTGATCGCACTTTGGTTCCATATACCGCATGTTTATTGTTTGGCACTGTAGGAATATTTATTCAAACGAATACTATCCTTGTAGAATGCTACAGATGTTATTTGGTATACATGTACTCTAAACACATCCATCAATATTTCGCCACCTTGTTTTGGGTTTGAAAGGCGTACACACTTTTACTGATAGATACATCGTGTTTTACCAAAGTGTATACGTGTTGCCGAGTATGGTCCCATTAGCAATACAACGCGATTTTGTGTTAAAAGGAAAATTCATTGAATTTTGAATTTTGAAATAGAAATAATCAACTATCTTGTCTTCATGAATCTACCACAAACGCAATATCTAAGACGTTATTGAATGGTGACGTCTGAACCATTTGGTTGGTAATCTATGGCCCCGAGATTACGAAAGTGTTCACGTTCAACACAAATAAAGGTTTTATTCATAAAACGTCATGTAAATTTCGAGCTTGAGCATGAACTCGTACTATAAACGTTTCGTAATCTCGGATCTTAGAGCATCATGACATCACAAATGCCATTGTTTCTTACCACCAACGGCAATATAACATCGCTGTCTACGACACACCTATAACCATATAACTATTAACTATACCCTTAAAGCAGCAATGCCGTCTTATTTCGTTTCAGATATGGAGAGTAGTACAGCGTTCATGGATACCCGTAGTACCCCGGATGTGGCGTAGGCAAGACAGTTCGGTAACCATGGATACTATACGTGTTTTATTAGTGCTGGTGCTGCCCCTGTTGGTCGGGGGTCAGATCCTGGTACGGAAGAGGGATCTAACCGTTAACGTCGGGAGGTCCATCTTCTTGGATAGAGAGGATTTGGTATTCGTGCGGGATCGACGCGGTGTGGACTGTCGAGTCGAAGTGGTGGACACAGACCCTATCACCCAACGCGTGGGTACCATCGAACCACCGGTAAGTAGACCTTTAATGGTCTTTACTCCGCCATTCAATTTCAGAAGGATATGTCCAATAGGGTTCCTCTTATATACATGTATGTAGATCTTTGATCGGGATTTATGCTGGGGTTTTTTCCCCTAAGGTACACATCGTGATATTAACCTTCTTACCAGATCTTCTGATTTGCAACTGAAAGTAGAACATGTCCGTTCATGGTGGAGATTCGAACACGTTAAGCCATTACGAGAACGTCAACAGTGGACGGTGTGCGGAGAGATTACCGGTGTTGACACACACAAGTCATCACATACGGTACGGCCGAATGTCGCGGACAGTATAACATATATGCACGTAACAAAACGTAATCCAAGGCTATTTCAAAGGTTCCGGGGTTGGTCAAAACTAGGCATCTGAAATGACCCTTCTGCCCTAGACCGGTTTACCTCGGAAGAGGAACTGAAATTTACTAAACATGCACGTGCGACCCTGTCAATATACCGACCACGTGCACTTGTCAGTATAGTGGACACGTGCAGTTTTGTTTATAAATACGCCTCGGTGTCATCAAACCCATGACACGTGACACTAATAACAACATCTGGATCCCGACGGATGGGGTCAATGAACGTTTAATTGCACTAATAGGTTTTATTTTGCATGTCAGACAATAAAACGACGAATACCAGTGCAGGCCAGACAAAAAAAAAAACAGGGAAAAAAAACCGCAACAGATGAACAATATTAGTCACGTTTGATTTCGACAAGGAATGTTGTGTTCCTAGCGTGAGTTCTTTAACGCTTGGTAGTGGTTTCACTTGTCTGGCTTCATATGAGCCGAATTGCCAATTAGCTAAAGAGGCCATACAGTTATCTGTCATTTAAGTTTAACTCCAGACGAGTTATTACTTTTACCAGTAATATACATGTAAGCAATATACCAGACCCACGCTATGATAATTTTCTACGTCACTTCGAATCTGGTGTCTTCTGAAATTGTAAGGATTTTAGGCAATGGAAAATCGAAAGACGTCTGCCACGAATTTTGTTTTAATCATGCAGCTCAATCAGCAGAGCTTTGTTCATATGATTACCCATTTTGTTGAGTTTAGAGTCGCAAGGTTTGGATACTCATGTATATTTTCTACCATATCGTTGTATTTAAAATGAAAGAAATGGCCGCTCAGGCTCAGCATCCACCAATACAGTATCTTCCCTACATTGACACTGACGAATGTAAACACAGAGAGGTGTCTAAATTGATACAGGAGACATGCATGCATGCCTTGTAAAGCACTAAACAAGTAGACACCGGACCTCGTATGCAAACACACTATATGACACCATACAGTATCCCCCTACCATATGAAATACGCTCTCTCAACAAATCCAGACGACATTTGACATGATTGACAGGTGACATTCTCCTTACACCGAAATTACAATTAGCGTTTGTAGAGGATGGGACTCGCTTTAAGTCGAGTACGCTGCTGATGAGGACGGGAATTTTTTAAGGAGGTCTGTCAAGCGTTCTTCTTTAGTGGATATTTACCAGCGTCGTATTGTAATGCAGGTGTGCTAATGGGGGGAAGGCGTGCTTGTGTTGAAGCGGTCAAACTCCTATTAATAGTGTATACTGTAGATAGGTTGTCTGAAACTATAAAGACCCTATAGCCACAGTCACTGCACACATAGAACACATACCAAGTGCTCTTATACGATTTTTTCCTTTTTTCTTTATTTCTTTTCATATTTTATTTCCTTCTTTAATTTTTATCCTTTCTACAACTCGAGTACATAAGTGATCGCAGGAATGCATTCACATACGTATTTGTGCTTCACTGAAAATCAATTTGAGCAACTGAAAATCAATTCGAGCATAGCCCGTATTAGAGTACCACTTAGAATTCAATAATGAACAGTTGCTATTACCGGCGAGAGAGGGGTGAAAAAAAGTACATTATGAAATTAAATTTGGCGTTAAGGCATTCTTGCTAAACTGGCATTGCATCATTGGCTCCAAAAACATTTCACATTGGCGTGGATCTTTTAGAAGGTTATACGAACTAGTTAGTGTATTATTACAACGACACGTATGCACTGTAATATTAAAGGTATACTGTTGATTATATTTCATATAATTCTGCGTGTCTATTATATTTATTCAGCATGCTTGTCTTTAAATTACACTCAGGAATGCGTCGTATCGGTATGCATGAATCTTTGACGGAAATTTTGGAACAATGGGTTAACTTAGTTGTATTGATTTTTTAAAATGTCATACTGTCATGTGCCTAACTAGAATGTCATAATGTCATGTGCCTAACTAGATGAGCCGTAATCCAATGTCGTGCACCTCTCTGACTGCCTAGTCTGTGCAATACAACACGCACCCTTGTTTTAGTCGCGTGACGCGTAATGGATTGATTTGATGACAGCAGTCATAATCCCAATGGCAGAGGTTGTGTCAGCTAGTGCTAATAACGAATGTTAATGTACATATGATAGAGATAGAGAGAGAGAGAGAGAGAGAGAGAGAGAGAGAGAGAGGGAGGGGGGGGGGAGAGAGAGGGAGAGATGGTGGTATAGTGGAGAAGGAACCGAAGGGATATACACGGAGAGAAAAAGACAGATATATACACAAAGAGAGAGAGAGAGAGCGAGAGAGAGAGAGAGATGGGAGAGAGAGAGATGGGCAGAAGGAACTGAAGAGATGTATACAGAGAGAACGAGACAGATACACAAAGAGAGAGAGAGGGAGTAGTCTTCAAAGTAATGCATTTAAATCTTAATTGAGTAACAGAATTGACAAAACCTTGCAATTGATGTTTAAATATTCACTCGATGGGGTAGTATAATAATTAATAAACATCTTATTGCCGAAAATGCAAAGCCATTTAAGCATTTATGCAAAAGCCAAGCACGGCTTGCACCATAAGAGGTATTCAAAGGACATAGATCTATAGATCTTATATTACTATTAGACTATTCATAATCGATCATAGGCATACTTGGAGATTTTTTCTCAAACCGTAAACAGATCAATAGCATATCACTACAGTATAATAGCGAGCGTAATACATGTACTTTTTTTACTGACTGACTGTAGTGAAATATAATTCGTTATGTATATACATGCATATGTTGATCGCGGCCCTAGTTACGAAACATCGTTGAGTACAATTTCATGCTCCTTAAATCCGAGTACAAAACTACCACCACGAGTTCATGCTCAACTCAAAGTCTAATTCACAAATTCTCATATAAAATTTGAACAAGCAGATCGTACTAAAAACGTTTGGTAATTATAATGCCTGGGCGGAAATTATTAAATTTAACTCAAAAAGGTTTCGTTAGCTCGGATCCGTCTTCATACATATACAGTACCGTTTTTAATCTTGCATACATGTACATGCCACAACACACTGGAGTACAGAATTTATTCTCATGAAGTGACATATGATATGTGTAATGGAGAAATGCATTGAATTACAGAAAATTATATACACATACTATAAATTAAATGAGTATACATATATGTGACGCATTGATATGCGTCGCCAACTGGTTGTATATAAAACAGGGCTTTGCATCTGTTTTCTAGACGTCAGTTATAAAGAGCAAATAAATCACCATTCACGACGCTTGATAATACGGAGTGTCATCATTTCAATGATAAATTTAAAGTTTTATCCTACGCGCTCTCAACTTTCCTGATCCGCTCGCCATTAATTTCTCGACTGTTCCCGGATACCGCCTTTCAAGAAACTATTTTTTCAGCAAGCATTTGTATGTTGACTGCGCTGCGTCTTATCATTTCTTTTTTTATATATCATACATCTGTCTGTCGTGTGTTTTTAAACGCGACGTGTTATGTTCAACAAATAAGAGGCTTTAGTCAGTCCGTCTGAAGCTTTGAAATGTGTTCTAATTTCGTATGCATCTTCAAAGCAATGTGTCTGGTGTTAAACACCACACACGATTAAGACATCGTCACCCTCTTTTGTCAAGCATACAAACAGGATGGGTGTACTTATTGAAGAAGATATGAACGGAGTTAGAGTCTGAATGTATTGAGCAACAGGATTTTAATTTAGTCGACGTCTGATATATCCGTCTGGAATGTTTTATGATAATATGTTATATGGCAGCTATCTATAGGGTATGCCATTATCCTTTCTAAGCAATTATCATAACATCCATATCATACAAATTCCTCCATCACATTCCTGCAGATATAACTTGTGTAGCCGGGTGTGATATAAGATGCTCATACTGGTCTCGGCCAGAGGGGTTACCCCTTTGGCTCATTCGGTAGAGC
>JAVCKX010129954.1:0-10313 GCA_034780695.1 Lepetodrilus gordensis
ATATATTAGTTGCAAAGTTAATATTGAAGTAAGTAATGTTTAACTTACCTTTGGTCCGTGGTATCCCTTGTCACCTGGTTGACCAGGAACACCCTGTAATACATCAGAATAGAGGTAAGACAACAGAAGGTTATACTGCGGCGTTATTACATCCTTAATTATTACCATAGAGGAATTATGACTGCTATACAATTACATCGTCAATATACTGGTATTACCATACAGAATTAGAAATGGTGTAAACGTACCTCTGCTCCTGGTTCTCCTTTAACGCCTGGTTTTCCCGGAGCTCCGCCCAAGCCCTGGAACAACGAATAATGACCGTTAGTTTAAATCACGAAATTAACGCGAGCAGGATATTAAAGCGAACAATATTAATAAAAATCCTATTTTACAAACTCCCTACAATACTTTTAGATCTAATAGGACCATTATGATGTAGGTATTGTCCAACAATCCACTATAAATATCAATGAAAGAGTACCAGTATTACCGTAGAGACTTTTTTAATATTCTTAATTAGTCAACTATTTTTACTATTATTTCGATATATCCTTCCTGTTTCGACATATTTCGTGAATAAACTTAACTTTGATAGAAAGAATCGTTTTTCGAAAAAAAATTGAGGCATGTTAATAATGTAATGGCACAGACGAGACAGGCGACTCTGGAACTCTCAGGAACCATAGAACGTGCCAGAATCTAAACCCAACCGAATAGTCCACATTAAATACAGGAATCTCCTGCTGGAATCGCACCCATGCAGTTCCATGTGGTGATGTGGTGGTTTTGAAATGAATAAATATACATTTTTAAATGAAAATTATTTATGACTTCAATGGCGCAAAGAAATGCCGTAGCTCTTGATAAATGCATGTCTATTACTCTGGGTAGTATAGTCTAATAACAGAATGGATTATGTGAAGAAAACGTATGTTTATTGTGGTTTTTATTTTATTTATTTTTAATATAGAAATTAGCATCATGACGTACAAACTAATCATTAATATAGATGCTGACCCGGTTATTATACTCATACAAGACTTAGTATGCTCGTTTGTGAAAATGCTTTGGTTGAAGTATTTATATACGTAATGCTTTGCAGATTGTGATGTATAATAAAAGAGACGACTGGTGTTAAGTTTCCGATAAGCAAACGTAAAACTGTCATTCCTAGACACTGCAACTCCGATAAATACTGAGTGGTATTAGGCATTTATGCACATACGTCACAATCTGATGCAATGGAACTAAATAGGTCTACACCTAACCAGCAATAACTGTTGATTGTAGAACATCTCTCAAATGTATCACCGGTTTCTCTCTCTCTCTCTCTCTCTCTCTCTCTCTCTCTCTCTCTCTCTTTATTTTCGTTCATATATAATTGTTTTTGGAATTATATTTAAATATTTAAACATATATATTCTTTACTACTGCTGTATTTGATTCATACATACACTGCATGTTCTGTGAACGTCTGCAGATAGTCGAGAGCAACATTTCCAAAAACGTTTCATCCCTTGACTTTCCTCTGAGTCTTCATCATAACTACTAGTATCGTTATTCTCTTTAGCCTTGTGTCAGAGTCAGTGAAATTGTAATTAATTAAGCTAAGGATCAAAGTAAACAAAAGGCGCATTGAGTAATTGTATATGATGGTTTATTGCTTGTATTAATATCACTACTAACCCGAGATCCTTTTTCTCCATGTATGCCTCTCGCTCCTGGCAAACCAACTGGTCCCTGAAAGATTCGGATACACAGAATATTAGCATCGTAGTTCTTAACACGGCAGCAAAACCAACACCATCTTCATATATCATCTGCCGCGTTGCGTTGCGCAGCCATGCAACAATACCGAAAGCGGTATGCAAAAAAAATGGCGTACGGAGAGGCCTATCACTCAACATACCTACAACATACCTATTCTTGGTGGATAGGAAATAAATGTATGTGGAATTAATTAACTGCAGATCAATAAACTAGACTAGGATATGAACGCGTATTTACTGTATTACCTATTTCCAATTTAATGACAACAAGCTAAATTTATCAATAAATAGTTTTGAACCAAGGGAACCAACTCATAGTCATACTTACTCAGTCTCGAGTTGATTTAATTGACAATGTCAAATGCAATACCTACACGTTTCCTAATCATTTTAATTCAAAATAATTTTTATATTTGTTATAGTTGAAATAATACATTTTGTTAAAAAATAAATTTTCTTGCCAGTTCCCACTCGCATTTTCGCTATCACGTGACCAGCATAACTCACCTGCGCAGAAGTAAGCATTGTCGTCACTGAGCATCAGTGATTGCACTTGAATGCTGGGGACAATATCAATATAGTGTATATAGTAATTCATACAGTGTACATATAATGTACAACATTATATACAACGGTAGACGCGTCTTGACGCCGTATGCGCTGGCCAGAGATAGGACCCAATGTATTGGAACAGCGGAAATGACCGAAGTCAAATCATGACTGTCCACAAACAGAATTTACTGCTCTTTGCAACGCATGCGCAATCAGCACGCTTCCGCCAGAAGGCAAGTACTACTCCTTGATTTCTGTGCGTTGAACACAGTTTCTGAAACCAACCGGACACATGCGCTTAGAAAACGAAAACCGCACGCGCGACTCGCACAGCAATGATTATAACTACATAAATATGTCATTTTATAAATGCGGAATCTAATTAATTCTAGAAGCAAATTGAACAAAGAAGGACGGGTGGTATTTATATGAGGTGACCATCTCCCATATAATATGATGCACGATGATTTGGAAAAACAAAATCTAAAATTAAGAGGAAAATGTGTAAGTTTCAACTGAAGAAGAGTTAAAACGAAGAAAGGAAGAGAGCGGAACTAAATCTACGGCGTGGATTGGGCGCTGAGCACCATGCAAAAAAATCACTGGAGTAGTACTTGGAATTTGTTGATTAGGTCTTCCCATACCACTTTCCCTTCGCCCACGTCGGAAATAAGACCCGGAATACCTGGGGGACCAATGGGACCCTGAAATAAGAACGTCACATGGTTATCTCCCCTGAAACAGACCAAGCAACGGTTATCTCCCTTATATTTCGAGGGATAGTCAAGGCACCGTTTTGTCTCCTGATGATTTACAACATTTGGTGAACATGTTACTCATAGGTGGCGCTGTTATTTATTTAGAAATTGTTTGAGAACTAATGCTAACTTCATATTCTCTTAGACAGTACAATAAATACAGCTAGCTTAAATATGGGACTGAAATCTATCCATAAACAAATCGAACAACATACCACGTATTACTGGTTTCCGGGGTATGATAATTATCGCAGTGCAGCAGTAATAACAAAGATACACCATTAAACTTGACGACTGCTGAACTCTTATGAAAGGCAGTAAACAGGGAATCAATTGAACTGGGTTCGGTATACAACATGTATGCGTTATTTGAGACGTCTTCGCACATACCGGATCACCGGCTTCCCCTTTCTGTCCGAAGAGGCCTTGGTCACCCTGGGGGCCCTGTAGGGGATTTAAAATGTTAGAATGATTTTACGGATACTTCAAAAGGAGGCAGTGCCCGGTTCAGAAAGCGGCATTATACACTTTTGGTGCTGGGACTTACGAGTTCTTGGTACTGAATACAGAATGGAGTCAACTGCTAAGTAAAACCCTAAGAATATTAACACTGTAACATTTAATACAGACTAGAATATTCTATGCAGCGATGTAACATGTTAAGAACATGTTACATTGGTTGGACAACAATGAGCTGAACAGATGTAGCGATAATACAAGTTAAGGTCATGTACTCAAATTGAATCAAACATTGAATCAAACTCAAATGGAATCAAACATGTTCTTTACCAATATTTACATACACAGTAAACGACAAGTTCATGTCATTGGCTGCTACAGAAAATTTACGGAACCGTTGTCCTCATAGAAATATAACTTAATTTACGTATTCCGGAAACAAAACGAAAATGATGTTTGATTTCCGTTTGGTATATTAAACCTTGTTCGCAACGTCTTTTATTTTGCTATTATTTTTATAAGCCCTCCCCCTACTGGATTAGGCACATGGTTTTGCTTTTTAGGGCATTTCTGGTTGCCTCCAGCATGAAGAGGGTTAACTTATGGAAGCTAAGCGGAAGCCGTGCAGCAGCACATAAAGGAAATCTTGCACTCCAGAATATTATCATAAAACTATCTATTTTCTCTTTTGCAAATGTTATTTATATGAAATCCGTATTAGAAAACTATGCTCCTCACAAAGTTGATAGTCCGGATTCGGAAGGCCTATTGTAATCTCACTAGCTTGACCTTCCAAAATATGTCATTACCGAAAATTGAAATCTAATTTTAATGAAGTTGTGTGCGTTTTCTTTCTGAATATTAACTATAACTTCCCATCAGATATGACTAATTTACAGATTGAAATAAAATGTTAACGGACATTTAAAAACAATCAGCCAAACGTGCGTTGTAAAGTGAGCGACAATATTCTATCTCAAATAGCTACATATTTGAAAGTGCAGAGTTAACAACATAGGATACTATAATTGTTAAATAGCGAATTGCAGCTAAATAATATAACCTATTCAAGTTATTAATCTACCGAAATATGCTATTCGTGTTAGAATCAGCATGAAATAGGAATGCTACAATATTGCAAACCGGCAAAACAACCTAATATGAATTATGAGCTTGCATAAATATTGATGGCAATTGTTAGATTATATTTCGTAGATTCAATTAAAACCTTTCTCACTGTTTCCTAAAGTCACAGAAATCCATTAAACTATACACAGGCTTTAATGAAATAGCTATCAGGGCCATTCAGGGGTGTGATTAAAGTATTCGTGATAGAATATCCTCTACCAGGAGGTCCATCTTAAGCCTAAACATACTATAGTTCAAGGAGTTATATTGCATATTACATGTATTTACACTTTTTAGTAGACTATATGAAATTAATGTCATTATTGCAGGTTATTATCAAAACAATAAAAAGTAACCTTTGTCATATAAGATCATGTTGGTGATATTGTTATTTAAAAAATAAATAAAACAGGCATGCATGACAGAAGCCGAAATTAGCGTTGGTGATTGTCTTGGTAGCGGTGCTGGATTCGGGATTGAGGATATACTGCTTTGCCAACACTAATGTCCTTTAATATTCACTACTTCAATATCCACACGCGAGAAAATCCACAAATATTTTATTAGAATACCTCCAGTACACAAATACGACCCTGAAGAGATACCACAGGACTACCAATGGTGCCTTCAAGGTCTAAACTACAATGCATTTCAGTAGCACTGGGAACAACATCGAATTACTTCCCTTTGGTACATAGGCGTCTGGAACTAAGGGGAGGTAACTCGAAGAAGGCCGAATGCTAACAGTCGGTATTCAGATTTAAAGAACAGAGAGAAGAAAACACAAATAGCTTGTTAAATTATGAATTAATAAAGAAAAGGCACGACACAGTCATCTCCAAATCTTTGTAAATGTGTTAGTATTGAGAATAGCCTCTACACCAAAGTGCTTAAATATATTTCAATGACCCACAAGAACCGGAAGTCATGGAAATATAATACACACTATGGTTTCGAGGATAGTATGACAGCTAACTTTGAAATCTTCAAACAATGCTTTAAAAAAGGTGGCTCACCATCGGGTCGATCTACAATGTAAATAAGTTGATCATGATTATTTACGGACATTGTAACATTGTAGTAATTTTACCGGGTCTTACCGTAGGTCCTCGAGGTCCAGGCATTCCTGATCGGCCCCTGTTGCCGAGTTGACCCTAGGACATATTTACAGGACCCATGTCAAATTTACATGAAAATGCGCCATGAATAATTATTTACAAATGACAGTAAAATCACATATAATCATAACATTAAATTGATAACTAAAATAAATCAAGAATACTATTGAATCGTGAGAACGTCTCTAGAGATAAAGTACGCACAACAATAACTGTTAATAGTAGTTCAGAAGAATGAAAGACTGAGAGACAACAGCAAACGAAAGTTAATGTAAATGCGACACTCAAATGTGTTAAGAAAACTCATGCCATTATCAAAAAACATAATCACACGAATTAACATTTCATTATCACATACTATTATTCAGAAATATGTAACAGTTTCGTTAAGCAAAATTAATGTCCAGCGTCTGTCTATGAAGGTAAAGTCTATGAAGGTCGTTAGTTTATTTAAGTATTCTGTGATGGTAATGTAAATTCTGTCTATGAAGGTAAAGTCTATGAAAATGGTTTGTTTATTAAGGTATTCTGTGATGGCAATGTAATGTCTGTCTATGAAGGTAAAGTCTGTCAATGAAGATAAAGCCTATGAAGGTGGTTTATTTATTAAGGTATTCTGTGATGGTAATGTAATGTCTGTCTATGAAGGTACATGTCTACAATGTAATTTCTAATGAGTCAACGTCTATTGATGAAGGTAGTTTATGAAGGTAGTTTATGAAGGTAGTCTGTCTATGACAGTACAGTCTGCCTAAGTAGGTACCGGTAACGTCTATGATAGAAAGGTCTGTCTAGTATGTATATATGTCTGTCTATGATGGTAATGTCTGTCTATGATGGTAAAGGTTGTCTATAATGGTAAAGTCTGTCTGTGATGGTAAAGTCTGTCTATGATGGTAAAATCTGTCTATGATGGTACAGTCGTAGACAAAGGGCCCAACCCGATCTCCCTTGGGACCCAGTCGACCTGTTTTTCCTTCCCGTCCTTGTTCTCCCTGAAATGGAAATTAATATTTGAGACATCACTGAAGAAAAAGGAAACTTACTTTCGCGATATGCAATGTGATACCATAGAGACCATGCTTTCTGGAAGCATAAATTATCAAACATTTCAGTATAACGTTAGTTATATAGTATGGCGACAATCCATACTAACAATAAACAACATTCCCGGCCACCGTATTAGTATATTTTTGGGAAGTTAAAGAATCCATTCATAGATCATAGATTATAGTTTCGTGTGATAAACCCTTTCTCTGCTATTAGGGCACATTAAGGCATCTCCAGTTGCCTACAGCATGGAGAGAGTTAAATACTAGATCCTGGTACCACGTATTTAGGAACATGCTCCCACTTCCAATGTTAAAATATTGAGAAGAAAACTATGTAGAACAATCGGTTTAAAACGAATTATCGAATATACATGCAAGACCATGAGCTCCTGTTGTCGAAATGGTGGCAATAATTAAACAATAATTAAGGTTAATCCAACTTTTAGCATTTACCCTTCTCCCATCTGTCCCATCCTTCCCGCTTGGACCATGGTCTCCTCTTTCACCCTGTTGGCATGACAACACACAATACAACTACCATAGAAACAGGAAAAAAGGGAGACAACACATAAATTAGCTACAAAGGGAGGTTACTCCGATACCAGTCACAGATCCTTTCCATGAAGTTAGCTTGGCATTATAATGCTCTCAAGAACGAGAGTGCCACTTGGAATGATATACTTTCTGTTATATTTGGGTAATCCCATGTGATATCCATTGTTATACTAATAATATATTGCTGATGTACCAAAGTGTTAGCTATATATCTAGAGTACACCGATTACCTTATATAAATATTGTAGGTACAGGTCATATTATATGATAGAACATTATAACTGTATGCTAGAATATCTTCTTGAATTTAATCAGCGTTCTGTGAGATGTTCACCTTGGTTCCTATCTGGCCGTCGTCCCCTGGATCACCTTTAGAGCCCTAGAACAATAAAAACACGTACTCAGAGCATAGCATGATCAATTAAGAAATACAGCCCTGGTGCCCGTTGCACGACGCTCTTGTTGGCTACAACTATTGTAACATTAACGCTTTCTATTGTGGCGGGAGCCCAGTTACAACTATTGTAGCACTACAAGAGCGTCGTGCAACGGGCACCTGGAATGATGAAAACATGTACTCAGTTCGGAGAATGATCAACTAGGAAACACAGATACCTAGAATGATGAAAACAAGTACTTAGAGCATAGAATGATCAAATAGGAAACACAGATCCCTAGAATTATCAAATAATTATTAGGGCACTCGATTGGAGTTCTATAATGATAAAAATATAATGTACATAAATAGAGTCACATAATTATCAGAGTACTGAATCAGAGTTCTAGAATGATCAATACATGAAAACAGAGACCTAGAATGATCAAAACACGTACTCAACACTATATCAGGAATCTTAGACTTATTATGAATTTATGTGGAATTCTTCTTTTCCTTAACGATTGCTCATGTGTGTACAGTGTGTATGCGTTACTACGGTACAGGAGATACCGCGCAAAATGCATTTATCAAAGTATAGCATGATCAAAAACAGATACCTAGAATGATCAAAACACGTCAACACTAGGTCCCGAGATGATTTCATACTCAACTGAGCATGCTGTGAGTCTAGGGTTATGAGGTCACATGACGTTTTATGAACAACATTCTGAGTTGAGTATGAAATCGTACTCAGAAAGGTTTCGTAATCTCGGGCTAGGACTTTTATGTATAATTCTTCTCATCCGTACAGGAGATTGCGCATGTGTTTTCTATAAGTGTGTATATAGACATATAGGCCTACTAGTCTAGGGCGATTAGAATTATTCATATTCGTAGAGAAGGTTGCGCCCTTATGTATATTTAGTGTGTGTAGACAAATGCTGGTATATGATAATGTACCTTCAGTCCCCGTTCGCCTCTGTCGCCTGGATTACCCTGTGGACCAGATGGACCCTGAAATTATGACGTCACGATGTAAGGATGGTGGACAGAAGTAGGTGATAACGTGAACATCTTATCTATGACGTTGGTACTTTTATTTTGTTCCATTTTGTACATATATGTACATACATTTTTCACATAAATATTAAATGTTCGTATTTAATCATACTTACTGGAACTGGTTGGATATCATTCGATGTTATTTCCCCGGGAGTGCCCTGAAAAGGGAAAACGATCACGTGAAGCATAGAGTACGTGAGTTGAACATTATACTGCCGCTTCTTTAAATATATGTGTAACGTGAAGCGTACGATAATGTTAGCTGCTATTACACACAACTACTGAATCATTGTACGGGCGTTTCTAGACAAGACATAAAATCGTAAAATAGGAAGCATGTAATTTTCTTTTCTAATACAAACTAATGTGTAATAGCCGTGTGTAATAGTCTAAAATGCCTTGCTAATAGCATGCCCCTACTTCTCTCAACTAGTGGGGTTACCCCTTTGGCTATGTAGGTAGAGTGTTGGACTCTCAATGAAGGGAACTCGGGTTCGAATCCCAGGATCGGCATAGGTCCGTATTCGTATCAATTGAAACTTTACGTAGACAAAAGCTAAAACGTCACATACCAAATGGAATTAATTAATACTGCTGGACACAGTCTAATATAAAAATTGCAAGAATCCTGCGAACCGCAATGGGGATCACAAACCAGTCGACTGAGGACAATAATATGCCTTACGTAAAATTCTACATCCCTTTGTGCGCATGTGCAATAGATTCTGCGTTTGAAGATACATATCACAGAAAGAGAACATTTAAACATGTATGCGCGGGATGAAAGCAACCGAGTCATATGAAAATATTTAGAGTACTATTTGAGATTTGAATCAATACATCAGCTACTTTGGAACATGGCCTTTGGAACCCATGGAAAGTTCAAAGGCTTGAGTTTCGTTTTAAAGAAATTGAAAATGTAACTTGGGACTCCGCAATAACTTGACTGGTGAAATTGTTGAAGGGTGTGGAGGTAGATGAATGTGCACATTCAGCAATTCAAACTGTATTTTTAACCACTGTCAATGAATGTAGAAATGCGTGAAGACTGTATGCATATGGTGTCTTGCAAGAATGACATTGTATATATTATATATACTCACTGCTGGGCCCGGCTTTCCTGGGGGTCCAGGCGGCCCCTCTGTTCCTGAGTCCCCGCCCGTTCCCTGAATAGAAGATCGATATTATTATCATACATATTATTTCACAAGTATGACTAGGCCTACTACTGCTACTTGGGTTCAGAGCTGCCTTCAAGATTCTATCACTTATATCACGGCTTGTCCTGGTGTATGGAAGTACTTGGCTATATCAATATATATACTTAATTATTAATGTTATTACTATTATTATTTTTGTAATCATTGTTATTGCTATTATTGTTATTATTACTAGTATTATCATTATTACTACTACTACTACTACTACTACTACTACTACTACTACTACTACTACTACTACTACTACTACTACTACTA
>JAVCKX010129965.1:10570-20831 GCA_034780695.1 Lepetodrilus gordensis
CTGATAGTCTGGAATGTGATATCGTATTGAAGGAACAGTCATTACAGATGCAAATACGATGAACGTCAATTAGCATATGTTACAATCCTAAACAGCTCAATATAAAAATAATCGATAGGCATGTAGCTAACTAACCTAGTAAAATAATATAAATACTCTTGGAAAAAACCTACAATACAATGTTAATGTTCATCTGTACGAATCCAGGATGAAGTTCAAATAGGTTTCGTTGTCAAACTGTTGCTTATAACTTCCACATTGAGAATTAGTCGAATCACAATATTAAGTTTATCGGACATACTAGTATGAAAAATACACGTGAACATTATTGGAATCATGTCTTCAAAGAAACTACAAGAAACAATTATTCAATTTCCAGACTACCGACGTCTGTACTTGACGATATTCACACAATGCTGATTCTTCCAATAGTTATCTGACACTGCACTTTACAGAAAGTTGGCACGATAAGTCTCCCACAAATGTAATCCATATATTTTAGACATGTATTTCTGTAAATAACATTATTAGACATCAAGTTGATCCCAGTGGATGCACCGTAAGATTACCGTTACATTAGGAGCTTAAAATGTGGCCGCCAAAATAGACTATTATGATATGTTGTTCATTACTTACTTTAGTGCAATGACTCGTTGCATACATCATGGAAATACTTAATAGACAATAACCAATGAATGGTTGGAAGCTGGGTTCGTTCAATCATCAAAATCATAATGTGGAGCGAACGCTATCCCGTAAATGAATCCACATATCGTGACAACAAATTCCGATTCTTATACGTCAACACATCCGACATTTATTGGAATTCTCTAGCGACTGGCTAAATCTACATCTTTACTGGATGTGGTGAAAAAAAACAAGCTTTGAAATCCCACACGTAAGAGCATCATCAGACGTCCTAACTGTCAGGCTAAACGTCCGTTACATACGCAAGTACTCCACATACACGGGAACAAACAGACCGACAGCAGTCCATCATCGAGCAGAATGTGTTGAACGTTACCATCCTCCATCAATAGACGCACGGCTAACGTGAATGACGGGACTCGTCTAATATCAGCAGTCCTTTTATCCTCTACACTACGGCATCAACTGTTCGCAGTCTCCGAACAAACACCGGCATCGCTTACTGCAGTCGGCTAAGGTAAACACACAGATCATCGACAGAACAAATATATTGGAATTGGAATGGGGATTAAGTGGCAGCTAGAACTCTTCCTACTGGAGATGGGTATGGCTAACCATGTAACTGTCAGTGTTGCTGTACCTCTGTAATGCTACGAGTCTGGATGAATGACAGAGACATATGATGAGAGATAGAACATGGATTTAAGAATAAATCCTCCGGTTCTGGTATAGTTCAATTGTCTGACAGTCATAGGACTCACGCAGCTCAGCCCTTGACGGAGTCACTACAAATGCTACTCTCTGCTTGTTGCAAGACAATTATTACTTTTCTATTAGTCTAATTCGATGCTACAGCTTGAATTGAATCAGTCCGTTTTGTGAATGATTTGATAAGGAGGCCATCTTTCTAGAGCATGTACTAATTGTCTGGCGTCACTGTTTGTACATGTCACGCAACATTCTACAGCAGGAATACCCAGAATTCCAATGGGCACAAGTTGCGTGCAGCCTTCGTCGTCATCAAAGCAATGCCTGCCACTCGACGTCCTGATTCAGTTAGGTAATTGTGGTATTTCCTCAATGTTTTGCCGGGTAAACGATCGCGTTAGGAATTGGGTCCTAGGTACTAACTCGCTGCTTGGTACTATACTATCGCGGCGTTGACACTGATGGTGTATGACAAAGTCCTATATTCTTTAACTGAGTCCTCACCTTGGGAGACATTCTCCGTACATCATTCTACCTGCCGTAATACATCACCGCTATGTATAAATTATTCTAAGTTCATTTCCGGTATAGCATTAACTACCTATCTCGGCTTGAAGCAATAACATCCTGAATGTCCCTTGTCAGGCAAGCCTGACGGACTTTGACCTGTCTACCTCTATCTCTTGACAATATTGACAAGATAAGCACACTCCACTGTACCTATTATTTGTTAGTATTACATGAAAGGTGATATCTGTATTTTTCTACTGAACTGAATGACGCAATGCATTATATACACCGGCATTGAGGTTTACATTCCAACTACATCATTTGTTTGGTATTGATTTTGTCAAGACAGCTCTTTAAATAAAACACGAAGAACATGATAAGATGTAGACATCACTTAGCTTAATCTTCTCTGATGCAGAATAACAATTTGATTAAGTTAGGCTGGTCCCGTGAAGGCCTGTTCCTATTTCTTAATGTAAAGATCTTCATCTCGCCTCTTCCCCTGCAGACTCGAAGCCTCTAGCCCTGGGGGTGCGAATCTCAAGACTTCATTATGGTTCCTCTTTCCCCAGTGCTCTCAGGGTTCTACAAGAGTGGGTCTGGTTTTACAAAACAATTAAATTTAGTCGAACCTTTATCCATTGTTGTAGGTGGTAATGAGTTTTGCGGAGTGGCCACAGGGAGCGCCCCCAGAGGAGAGCAGGGGATGTAATTACAAATCAGGAAAGCATGTCAGGAACAGTCTGGGATGTTTCTGGACTAGGGTCCTGAGGGGTCACGTTAATGACAACTGGTAAGGAGTGGACGATCCCAGGAGATGTAGGGGGTGCTGGGAGTGACAGTTTGGGTCCGAGTAGTTCGTCCCAAGAGTATTGTTGGGGGTGCTACGAATGACAGTTTGGGTCTGAGAGAACTGTCCCATTCCGCTTGTACAATTTGAACGTCTTGTGGTCGACAGACCAGTAATGAAGTGCTAGTGACGACGATGCCACTGGGCAACGAATATTTGACATCGCGTGACGAAATGAGACCATGCGGGTACAACCGACTTTAGTTCAAGGTGACTTACTGATTTACAGAGCCAACCTCATTAAAATGGTGTAAGCATTAACCTATTTGAAGGTCCTCGTTGGTCTTCAGGGGATGCACTAACGGTTTGATTACACCATGATGCATAGCAACTGTTCCTTTCCAGTTCAAGCCCGGGCCGGACATTTCCGGTATTGATGACGTCACTGTCTGCCCCAGTACGTGGTCAGTCCTATGTCGAGTGACCGTTGCACAGATGCGCCCATGATCTCAACATCTACTTCGTTCGCTTGACAGATACGCCTGTCAGTAACCTCTACCTTCTCATAGGCATAGTTCTACGACACTTAACACGTGACAGCCCATCACCACGTATTACATAACAGGTGAGGGCTCATATCAGCATCATAAATAGACGTGACGTCGGTAAAATGATACAACTCTATTGCAGATACAAATTGAAGAACATGAAAGGAGAGACAGAAGTGATCAGTTAGGTTGCTGAACTATTTCAATCAGTCTAAGATTTGCATGGCAAATACAAATATTATACATATGTGCAGAATACTCGGACTACAATATCAGATAGCACTACATTACCATAGATAACACAACAACATAA
Organism: Lepetodrilus gordensis; assembly: GCA_034780695.1. NCBI lineage: Eukaryota > Metazoa > Mollusca > Gastropoda > Lepetellida > Lepetodrilidae > Lepetodrilus > Lepetodrilus gordensis. Next base: position 14,088 of record JAVCKX010129965.1, read on the forward strand.
TATCACACTACACTACCGAATATAACACCACCGTACCATATAACACTACACAGCCAGATAAAACACTACAGGGAATAGCTGGAGCTGCTATTTCCAATGCTCATAAATCTCTCCTATATCTAGCTGCTCACGAAGTGTATAGCTGCGTCTATGACCGCCTATTCCCCGTGCACAGTCTCTGACTTCTCAATCATTACTTCCATTGAGGGAGATATTGAATAACCATAAAGATTGCCTATTATCTGAGGTCGACGGACTCCTTGGATGTACTGTGTTAGTGGCGGTGTTTACTTCCTGTGGGCCTGCTTTCAATGGAAGACTTCAGACTTGGAGAATTCCAGGAGCTCTTGTAGTTCTGCTTCTGCTCGACTCGTGGGACTGTAGGTACATCTGCCTGATTAGTTACATGTACTATTGTTGACTGACGGATAGAGGCCGTCGAAATTTACCGACGGCAATGAATTAATCAAACAGGTTGATGCGGATTGAGAATGGGCTTCTAGACAGGGAGCGAGATGAGTGGGTCGGGCTCTGATGGGTCTAGATGGGTATGGATGGGCCCGTGTAGGCGCTTCCCGGGGCTCTGCCAGGGTTGTGGTGTCAGATGTGAGAACATGGACACAAAGCCTACAAATCGATTTCTGTCCGTCAAAGCAACCCCTGCGTGGCCCCAACTCGATAATCAGCCAGCCCAAGGGAACTCAGATTTGTTGCGAACGACCCCAATTAGGTCGCGGGAGATTTCTTGCACTGGTTCCCATGGAGAGAGAAAAGAACAATAGCACATGGAAGCTTCTCAATGTGAAATTGTGATGTGATATTTTTAGGATCTTTTCTCATAAAAATAGATGAAACTGGTTTTGTTATCTGACAACAATGCGCGTTCTGCTAGCTGCGCTGTCCATCACCCAAGGCTCGCGTCTTTCATCCGAGAGTCTCGTGTTAATCCAGATATATACTTCAGCACATGCACAGCGCGCGCACCTTCTGACGTAATGAGATGAGGTAATGAATCACTACGATTACACACATACACACTGTGATTGAATGTCCATACCTGTAGTTCACAAGATATGATAGTTATCACCCCGGCACTGATGTAATAGTTATTAATCCTAGCATGGCAATCGATACTGAGAAACATCCGTGCGTATATCATGTGTTGACAGGTAGTGATATCAAATAACACACCGACTATACGTGAATGGACAAGGAATTCTAGAGGAGAGTATTCAGTAGGAGCATACAGGTAGAAGCATTCTTAGTTATTCTCCATTATTCCTGCCATCCTAGAAGCAATTTGCCAGTCTAAGCATTATCACAAACGTGTGCTGGGCACGAATCGATACGCAATGTAACATTTACATGCATAGCAAATGGAGAAAAACAACTGCTACGAGGCTGCAACACGGAATCTGGACGGGATGAAAGCCTATAATGGAATAATTGACGACTGGAGATTGGGAGGGATACTCAATGCGACTCTGTGTTATGACAGGACGGTGCTTTACAGATGCTTCACGTGTTGCCAGATGAGCTAATGATCAGATAAACAATTGCGAAATCTCAGTATGTTCCAACGGAGATGAAAAACGTTAATCCTGTTTATTGTCATCAATGCTAATTTGTTACCGATACCACCGTGTGTATACTTATATGCCACTGCGTGGGGTCATTAATAATCGTTATGCTGAGCGTGGTGGAGAACACATATTAATACAATCAGTGCATATATCTCTATCTATACTGATTAAAATAACTTCAGTGAGTAGAATTTAGAATCTATTTAAATCGAAAAGTACAAATTAAATCGGTGAAAGCAGTAAAAATTGTGTTTGAAAAAGAAAAGATGAATACATTGAGCGCAGTGGGAATATCAATGCTCACTGAATATTAGAAGTCATAAAACTGGTTTGCCGATAGATTACAGAATGTAAATATTTATCTTCCAGTAATCCCCAGCTCATGACAACTATTCTCGGTACGGGGACACTGTGTGTTATTTGCTTTTGGCACGTGATACCGTTCCATCTCATAGTCCACGATATTACTTTGCGGAAACAGTTTGACTCGGGGCAGATAGACTTCCGGTTTCACCATGATGTCACGTGACGCCGTATCAATGGCTACCCGGATCATAGCGTCATTAAATGAGTCAAGCTGGCATCCGTCTAGTGTCACTGATGAATCGCTAGCGCCCGTAATCTCGTCATTTATAACGAGGTGCTAAGTAGGCGACAAATTATCTGGAAAGCCAGCCATTCCTCTTCATGAATATTCATTAGGAAGAAATGATGAGATGGTAAAACTAATTATCAGTTGAGAAGAAAGTAGCATATATTTATTCTGTGGTACTGGTGTATCCTACCACACAAGGCCCCTCTATATAATCTATTTATCTGCTTAGACCGAGTCTATAACACAAGTGCTGGTTTCTTATGCCGCCGGAATAACTGAACACAAAATAGGTTAAATCGCTGCCACTTTTTACTGGCATGTCCCATTAACTGTATTAAATCTAAGAAGCCATATTTGGTCTGGCCTTTTTTTCGAATCAATGTATCTTCATGATGCTGTCACGTTTTTCTGTCGTCCCTGGAGTTGTGGATGGCAATAGTCACGTGTTATCTGGAAAACAGCTGCTCGGGAGCGAATAGTTCGTCCCTCTTTTACCTCTGGCCAAAAATGAAAGCTTTATTTTCCGGCTGGTCTATCGTATCAAGGCTCTTGAATTCCAACTCGCGGAAATTGGACCGTGATTATCACAAATTGATGTCACTCTTCCGAGCTGCTCGCGACAAGACAAAGAGCGCGCGACACACACGTGAGATTTTTCACATCAAATCCAATGGTCGAGATGATTCATGCCACTGAAAATTCTTTGTACCAAAGGAAGATTTTATTTAGAGAATTTTCAACAATGTAGAAATGAAAGAAGGAAGTGGTTGAGAGGGTAACCCTGTACGAGGGGGGCACGTTCCGGCACCCCTAGGCCCCAGTTGAAGAGACATGCAGGGGACACTCGCTAGGGGGACATGCAGCCAGGAAATATCGACGTCTCTCAAGACAGAGGATGTCGCACGTGGTGACGTTAAATTACTCATGGACGATTCTCAACAATAAACAGATTACAAGATTCATGATTAATGATTATGAATTGCTTCCTAGCGGCAAAACTGACAATGTACACACATATGATATTAATGACGATATAGGATTATTAATACTTTTTAAATATAAATATATCGGGAAGGACAACATTTAGTATGAGCTATATAAATATGTTGTAACTTCAACTGGAATCAACGAACACATTACACGGCATTAACTACAGTGAACTGGCAATTTATCATATAGATCCAAAAGTAACGCCTGCACAAAAATCCGACTTGATGAAGACTACAAACATAGTCAGAATTAAGGACAATTTGCTGACCTAAGTCCGTTGTTGATTTGATATTGTTTATCAACAGTATAACCTTAATTAGTCAGTCACATGGCAGTGTCGAATCTAAGCCTGTTTGCAGTTACAGGCCACGATGCCCATGTGCAACGAGGCATCGTCTTGAACGTTCACATTCAAGATGGCAACCATAAAGACGATACACTAGTAGATGTATACACATACTTCAGTTTGACATACTGAAATATCACCAAGCAATTCTTCATGGCATATCTGATGCGTGCTTACACGCAAAACATTTAGTTGTACGTTCATCCTGATTAGGAATTACGTCAAATGAATTGGCTAATATATCAAGTAATTGGAATAAGTTGTCAGAGCGGTAGTACACGTATCTGTCCGATAGTGGTGTACGTGGACTGGCGTATATTCAACACGTGTATACGACAAGTCTTCCAATCAATCAGTCATACATAACTAATACAGGTAATACAATACGAGGTATCCACGTCTGCCTGCAGATGCCTGGATGTACTGAGTTCACGGAGTTGCTGGACTATCAGTTTCACTGTAATGGAGGTTAGTGGTACAGTACTCCCTCTGGACTTCGTGCACGCAATGCACGGGCTTCTCCAACCTGTCGTCAAACATCACCACGCAATTACTGCAACAGATCACTGTCCAAATCGGTGTGAACAGTCCACTCGAATATGCAGAAAGACGCAATGATATTCAAAATATACATAATTCTCGAGTCAGTGTGGCTATTCGAATGACGATACATTGTTTGAAATATGGGGTCCCTTCTTGTTATGAAACATTGAAAGGATCATCGATTGCTTTGAACGTCTGGTGTTCCAAAACAAATGGCGATCTCTACATTGAGGTTACCAATAGAAGGGCAGACAGTGACGGACGGACGGAGATAGAGACAGACATGGCGACACACAGAATGGCGACCTCCAGTCGACCTTGGCGACATCAACGTGCCCAATTAATTCGAGCACATCTGCTGTGAACGTGGACGTTATTAGAATCGCCACCAGCGCAGTGGGCAGCATCTAGCTCCCGTGCTCAGACCCCTTCTTTCCCGCAGAAAGACATTCTACCCTCGGGTCATCTGGAGTTTTCTCATCTCAAAGAAACTATGCCACTGGATCGTTTAATTAATGGAAATTTAGAAATATTCTAGCATGTCAAGACAGAGGGCTGGAGGCTGCAGACGATGTCACTGTCGTGTCCAGAGAGGATGACAGCTGGTACAAGAAGGTTAAGACGCACAATGACACGCTGTGCCAGACAATACCATTGCCAGTTTCATATTTGACAATTGTGGCGGGCAACGGCGAGGCAAATTATAGGGATTTGTAACGAAATGCAAATTGCCCTAATTCTTCGCTGTTCATTTATTTGCTGCGGTACTGAATCTTAAAACTGTCACTGCGGGTCTGTGATTCTCAGCCACAGTAGGGGCTCATTGTGCTGTCGGCATAGAAGGAGAAAATGTAAACGAGTTACACACGAAATTAACTAGAAGTTTGCGCTTTTTTACACAAACAGTAACGGCATTACGCAATACAATTCCCCATGAGGAGGTGATGGAGTTAATTTAGGATTGACCATTTATATTTCACACTCAGTAAATGCAATTATACCCCGTTGTCATTTTTTTGGTACAACTCTCACGAGAAACGTCTTCTCTAACATGTTATCCTTACTAACTACGATCACATGAAAACAGGCATAGAATTCTGTAGGCCTAGACCTAAACCTAGATGTTCATTGACATGTTTAAATATGTGCAATTCCAAGTATTCCAAAATTCATTATTACAATAGGTAAATAATATATCACGTGTTCTAGTTGGAACAGAGTGCATTCCGCGCTCATGTGCACATCACCGTGCACATCTTATTGATGTCGAGGAGGACGGATCAGCGCACGTGGCACGAACGAAATAATCTGCATATGAATTATTTACTACAGTAATAAAATATCAAGATATGAAGACACGTCTCGGATTGCACAATGCATGGACTGTGGGCGCTGTTCTGTACTAGATGTTGTCTATGTCGCACGGGCGGAATCAAGAGTACAGGGTTTCAACGCATTAGTACACGCCATGACTAGGATTCATCAAATCCCCCTTGAACAACTCCAAAGACAACGTCGTCGATATTCCCTACAATATGGTTGCCATGACAACCGGTTCGTCCCCAACGTTTTTCATGTAAACGCAGGTCTTATTCCTCCAGCGAGAGCAGGTGACGGGTCTGTTCCGCGAGAAGAACCGCGAGACGAGCTTCGACCGTGGTCTTTAGTCCTACGTAGCCAGTCGATACAGATCAGCACCCAATAACGCTAAACTCATTAAAATTCTCTATTTGACGACTATCAACATCCGCCATATTGGTAGGACTTGGAGCGCGACGGTTGCCGCCTTTCTTCGCCATCCTTTGATGTCATTATTGAGGATGTGATCGATCAGTGCTAGCTAAGTAAAACACACAAGACTTGCAGGACCGGCGTCTATTTCCTAACCTAGGAACAAGGAAATACGGCTCTGTTCTTCAACATCAGGCCCAAACATGAACATAGCGACATAAACACGATAAAGACCAGAAATTCGATTTCATAGCGCAAAGAGCGTTGATCAATAGACTAAGAAAAAACAATGGCATACAAAACAAGTGCTACCGGCGGACGCACACGAGTGTAGATCAATCTATGATGTAGGTACGCGAGAAGTAATCCATATTCCTCGCCTCTATCGCCTGTCCAATTTTTTAGCCACCAATTCTGCAAGGCCATGGGCAATTCATCCGTGAGCAAGATTATACCGCATATAATCACGTGGCATGCCAATACTTCCCTTGAAGTCGTTTTACTGGAGTCGGGGGCTGAAGCTCAAAGGACCAGTGGCGTGAGATCCAACAACATGGGATCCGGTCAACGAAAACCTCGCTGCATATTCTGATCAAACACTGCCAGAATAGGCTTGTTATTATCTCCAAGATTTAAATACCGCTTGAAAGCGGGTATGATATACAGGACGTCTGGTTTACAATTGCCCTGGCATATCTAATACTAGATTTCACGATCTTCCCAAATTGACGGACCAGTATTTGGGGATGTATTTTTTTTAATGCAATAGTAATTTATACCTCCTGTGAATACTAGGTAATTAATTAACACATGACAAGTCAATAACAAGAGCATAATTCAAATAGACTAACAAGACGACAACAATAAAAAGAGGACATATAATTTGGAATACTTACATTCGCATACATCTTTCATAGGGCTAAACTTAATTTGGGCTTTACTTTAATTTGAGTATA
>JAVCKX010129977.1:0-10312 GCA_034780695.1 Lepetodrilus gordensis
ATTGCTAACACTTAATTAAAAGTAAACAAAAAACATAACACAACTGATAGTGATACTAATAATGTAACACCACTGTTCTACTTTTAGTGTGTAATGTTGAATACTTAGGTAATCTTATTTATCTGAAATCGCACCATTCTTTTCTTATTTCATCATGCACATAATGTTGGCATTAATACTAAGAGAAAACAAAATATTACTTTCATTATATTTAATACACACAATGGCAATTGACGATTTCCCCACTAATTTACAGACTTATACTTATCATTACACAACACACAATGCATATCAATTTATGTTATATGTTATATTTTATGTTATCTCTGACAATAGGTAAACAATGTTAAGATCTACACCAAGTGCCTTCTATCGTAGATTATATGTAGGCATACATGCTTCTAGTAGGCCCTTATATATATCCGGTAGTTATAATATTGATTAAATAGTTGCTATGGATTACTATGTAATTGTAGAACATAGTTTGCGACAAAGTCTTCTGTTAGTACTTTTTTTTTATCAATAAGGAGGCCTCTGATCTCCACCTTTCCCTAATCTACATTGACAATAATATCGAGTTTTCTTTGAGTAAAATTAGATTTCCGCTGTCTTTTACTCTCACCAACAAGTTTATCCGACATGTTGGACATCGTCTGCTAGCTTAGCAAAGGGAAACACATGCTAACTCAAACGTTGAAGAGTTCTCTCTTAGCGATAAGGTACCCATTACATTTAAGAGAGTGGTAAGAGAGCTTCGAGAAACGGCCATAGCGGTCTCTTTACCACTACCGTAAGTGCTCTCTTAGCGCCTAAGGGACCATTACTTTAAGAGAGTTTAGAGAAACGATACGCTATGCCCTTTACCTACAGGGCAAGTAGTTTCATGTCTGATAAGTGCCTCAAAAAGTTAATGTAGAGTCCTTATTCTAAATCTGTACAAATCAGACCTGAACCAAACCAAACCAAATTGTTAGATGTAATGATGAATTCTCAATACAGTATACCCACCGAAGGCGAGGCCTGTTGCTATAACAACTTCCACCACGCATTCAACAACACCAGCGACGACGGTATCAACAACCCCTAGGAGTGCAACAGGTAAGGTATATTATATATTTATCAATGCGTGGTATGCTCAGATATCCAGTACAAGGGTAGACACTAGCACTAGTCCTGTAGCCACCGGCTGGTGGAAATACCGGCGGACTAGTAACTTTTATATGCAAAATAAGAAATTGAAGTTTTATTGTTTTTCATTCCATAAAGTATTTACCAAGATAATCTACTAAATAGGGGTGTAAATACATTTCATGCCAAACCCGTAAATGTAAATTTAGGACTAGTACAATCTTTGAAGGACTAGTAAAATTGTTGTTTACTAGTCCTGCTGGCTACTGCAAATTTTGGTTAGTATCTACCCCTGCAGTATTTGTCTGCTATACTGAAATATTTAAGTATATGTGGTAGATACTTATTACAAAGCCATGCCCCCTTTTAATGTCGTCAATATTGTTAATCCAGCTTGTGATATATTTGTATCTAACAATTACCTTTACGATTACAAAATAACAAGCCGTGATATAAGTGAACGAATTTTAAAAGCGAATCTAAAGCCCAATTAAAGGCATAATATCACAGTTGATATATCTGTATAATCGGACAAACAATTTTCAATCTGAAACTAATTACGCTTATCCCCCAGCACTCGATAGTTGTAAAACAAATAATATTTTATATGAAATAGAGGAATGTTCCACTATTTATCTTGTCTTTGATGCATCACTATTCTAAGAAGGAATGTGCGAGCAAACATTAGAGTTATGTCCCTTTGCATTATATATATATATATATAGAGGCCGTTGCCCGTATTTGATTTAAACCTGACTCTAAGAGTCGCAGAGGGGTTGCAGTGACGATTTGTCCAACACACAGCGGTGGAAAGCTTTTTGGAAGTACAAATATGATTTTATGTATGTCAAGTGAATGTACTTTGCTAAGAACTAGTCCAAAACAACCATAAATATCTGTGAAATTATGCTTTTAATAAATAAAATAATTAAATATACAAAAATAATTAGCTTTTCTCAAAAGCACTTTATGACACATTGATTTGAGTTTTCCTACATAATTTGTATTGTTTTCCCAGCCAAGAAAACCGTAACCTGTAACTTTGACTCGGACAAGTGTAGCTGGACAGACATGAAGAACGATGACTTTGATTGGACGAGACACCGGGGTTCCACGGCAACAGCGAGCACTGGACCTACAGCTGACCACACTACTGGACGTAAGTGACCACAGGTCAAACTGAAATCAACCAATCAAATTTAATGAGAAATGAAGCCCAAAAATGCATTATATTTCGGTTGAGTTTTGGCATTGTGAATCCTACTTTTTGATGTTCTATGCTAAAGCAAAAATATATTTTCTAACATTAATAAAATGAAAATGAAAGCTTTTATATTTTCAAAACATCGAGACATTTCCTATCTGTGAAATATTTAGAAAATAGTTTATTAAATCAGAAATGGTTTTAAAAATATATTTTTCCAAACAAACATATAATTAAAATGTTAGTAAATATCTTTTTTAAATTCTGATGTCACAGTGATCTATGAGGTCACAGCTTTTAACTACAGCCGAACAGAGGTATACAACTTTTTCTAGGACACATTTCAACCAATCAAATCGCTGGAATTGTAAAATATTTTGGATGTTCTTCCTTCCAGATGGCTTCTACCTGTACACAGAAGCATCGGTGAAGCGGTCTGGACACAAGGCCAGAATTCAGAGCAAGACTATCCAGCCGCGGAAAGTCACGCAGTGTCTGTCGTTCTGGTACCACATGCACGGCGACAACATCGGCACCCTCAACGTGTACATCAAGTCCACCCCGTCTATCGGCAGTCCGGTGTGGACCAAGACAGGGGCTCAGGGCACGGGCTGGATACAAGCACAGATTACCGTGTCTAAAGGACATACGCCGTATTCCGTATGTAGAGTCACGCTTACTATACTGCAAATTCACGTTTTTCTTTAGATATTGACATTTAAAAAAAATAAAAAATATTATTTGTATAATATTATTACTTTTTTTAAAAAATTAACACAAAATCAAGATATACATATATGCCTTATTCGGTACAGCCAAATAATTTGCTGTACCGGTAATAGACATTTTCTTTTTATATAAAATTGACAGTCACACTTTGCTATTAAAAATGCATTGACCTTTTCTATTAAAACGCATAAGTAAAGTTATCATTGGATACATTTTAGAATTTAATACTGAGATTTCTAATAATTTATACATTTAAATGTTTGATATTGACAGTCACACTTTTCTATTAAAAATTTGCATGAAGTAATTATTGGAAACATTTTAGAATTAATGGAAATCTTTAAACCCTAACCCTTTAATTAAAATACATGTTATGTTATGCTTTACTATTATGAATGCATGTGAAGTTATTATTGAATGAATTTTAGATTAGAAATCTATGTTTAACTTCTGAAATAAGATCTTTTTGAATTTTAGACTATAAATCTATGTTTAACTTCTGAGATAAAATCTTTTGACAATTTCAATATTTATTCCGTTTTTTTCCGTCATTCTTTAAGATATGCTCTATTTGTGGTAGGTTGTGATTGAAGGGGTGATGGGACATGGCTACAGGGGTGATATTGCTATTGACGATATCATGCTGATTGATGGAGCTTGCACAGGTATGCTTCACTATTTAATTGTATGTGTATTTGATCATTTAAATTTTATTTATTTATTTTTAAATTGAGCGAAATTGAGCGAAATAGAGCGAAATAGTGAAAAAGCCTTGAATACTAATCTTTTAAAAATTCAGTGAAATATCTTAAAAACTAATTTCTTCAGCTTTTAAAATTATTTAAAATAATATTGATTTTTTTTTATTTAGCTTATAAAATTGAAGAAACATTTTTTTTTTTATGTTTTAAGAACTTTGTTTTCAAGATTATTTTGTCTTGAAATAAAATTGTAAACATTATTTTTTGAATTTAGTGAAATAATTTTGAAAACTGCTTCTTTAAAAAATATATATATAAATGTGGGTTTCACAGGAGCGACTCACACGGGTCCGACTGTGGCCACCACTGTGGTACCAGGACAGACAGTCAGGAAGTGTGACTTCGAAGCCAGGACCGTCTGTGGCTACGTCCAGGACAAAACCGACAACTTCGACTGGACATGGAATGTTCGCGCGACAGGCACCTCAATGACTGGACCCGTAAATGACCACACCTACGGAACACCAGCCGGTAGGAAAAACTTAGGACGTCGTAGGACCTGCTTGCAGATATTTGTCAAATTCACTTTAACGTTGTAATTGTTTTCTTTAGTTGTGTCATATTGAAGTTGAGCGATATTCGTGAAATTCACATTGAATTTGTAACATTTCTGACTTGATGTATTTGACATAAGAGTAAAAGGTATGTTTAATAAATTTACTGTTGTTCCAAATCAGTGTTTTTAAACACAGAATTCATTTCTCATATACATAGTAGGAACATGAAATTTCAACAAAATAATTTTGAATATATATATTTTATTTAGACAAAAATTACAAATGACAGAATATCTGTGAGAGAATTGCTTTAAGGTTCATTCAATGTATTTGTCGTTTAGGTCATTACATGTATACTGAGGCTTCTGGGAAAAGACCGAATTGGAGATCTCGCTTCATGACGCCAGTTTATCATGACAAGCGAGCCATGTGCGTACAGTTCTACTACCACATGTATGGATCCGGAATGGGGACGTTGAATGTCTACGCTAAGGTGAGTCCAGAAGACTCTGCCGGAAAACTTTATTAACCCTCTTAATGCTAGAGCCAACTAGAGCAGGTCTACCAATGAAGTATCAGTATACCAATCAAATTAGATGATTTGTATTTGATATTCGATGAGTTTGCACATCAACAATAAAAATAGCAGCATTAGTCGATGAGATCCAGTTTTGGGAAAATTCTCTAGATACTCTTCTAAGAGAAATTAAATTTTTATTTAAAAAAATATATTAATACCTGGGTATCACCTGTGTTTCTGGGCCTTTATTCTCGAAACTTCATAAGAAGTCCTAAGAAGTTTGTAAGTACTAAGAATTTGCAGTGATCTTTTCTCACTAAGAAGTTTTGAGAATATGGGACCTGAAATTTTTGGATTTCATTCACTCTACACGTACCTTTAAATATTCCATTTCAGAGCGGTGGCAGTCTTGGTCGGCGATTGTTTTCACGGAATGGAAACCAAGGAAACACATGGATTGTTGGCCAAACCACCATTCCGTCTGGCACTACAACATCCGCTGCGGGATATCAGGTGAAATGATCGTAACGTAGTCCAATCTACCGTACTTACACTAATGATTCAAACCCTCTAATAGTTCGCACACCTAAGTTAATGTAAAATAAAAATGTCCAGCGCTAATAATATGATCATAACCCAATTTTTTAAGTCATAATTTTCTTATTCAAACAATCATTTTTCAACATTTAACTTTTTTTGTTTGTTTGTTAATTTAATTTATTTCCCATTTTATTTACGCCCATTATTGTGAACTTTAATTTGGTTGTCCTTATATGCGAATACGTACAGATTGTTTGTTAATTTAATTTATTTCCCATTTTATTTACGCCCATTATTGTGAACTTTAATTTGGTTGTCCTTATATGCGAATACGTACAGATTATTTTTAATTTTCGCATTTTTTTAATAATTCGAACAGCTACGAATTTATATATTTTCTCCTGTTCGAATTATTTTGTAGCTCACTGCAGTAAAGTTGGTAGCTGTGCCAGAATAATTTTATTCTATTTCTCATACATTATTAATAGAGGATCTAACATGAGTGGTCATTCAACACTGAATTTATTAAACGAGTTGGTGAAACTGATATTGTGCGAGGCTTTGCTGAGCACAATATCAGTTTTACCGACGAGTTTAATAAATTCAGTATTTTAAGTTGGAAAAAACTCTTTTAGGCAGTCATGAAGAAGTCTGAAGTAGTGATGTTACGTCTGAATGATGACATCACACCTCTTGGTGGCATTGTTGTTGGTCACATGACTACAATCATTTGTATCTGACTATAATCTGAGATAGGGAACCAGTTTTTACCATATCCTATCATTTGTATCTACAGCAGGGAACCAGTTATGTTATTGCACTAGTGCAATATTTTATATTTATTGAATGGGTGTTATTGCACTCTCAAACTGTATGTTATGTGATAATTATTGTTATTATTCTCATACATTATTATTAATGTTCTCATGCTCATATCTGTTATTGTTATACAGTTATGGAGGTTTTCATCAAAAGATGATTAAATAGTCATGTCATGCTATTATGTACAGAATGTCCATTTATTCTATAACTGTATACATGTACCGTATTCGACGTATATCGTACCAAATAATCGCCCCCATTTTCAATTGGGTATTTATTCTGCACGTTTTTATTTTGCATGAGAGTAGAGCTATACATCGATCCGCCATTACCTCCCTTCGTGTTATATTTGACGTTGCTTCAAATTTGAAGGCAGCAAACGTAAAATATAACAAGCAATTTATGTTTCTTTCTGACTTTAATAAACGGCTCCCAGTATTAATTATTTTACCCGTTACAATACGCGATATCGACAAAGTCATGATTGTGCTGGCAGGTCGTGTTTGAGGGAATCATTGGAGGAAACTTCAGATCGGACATCGCCGTGGACGACGTCAGTTTCACAGTCGGCTCATGTGAGACTCCAGGTTTGTAATTATTCTCTCTTTCGTGCCTCATTGTGACGTTTCTGACTATTACTCTGAAAAATCAAATCTGCAGAAATTCTGTCACAGCGTGTAAATATATATTGGAATGATACAAAAACTCTATAATGTATCGATATATTACTAACTTGTTGCCGGTGGCCATTTTGATATTAAAGAAATGAATGTTGAGTCATTAGTATTCATTGTGCCATGAAGCTAATGGGTCACAAGACCAAATTCCATGATGCGCGAAGCTCTTCATGGTAAATTTGGTCTCGTTTAGACATTAGCTTCATGGCACAATGAATACTAATAACTCAACATTAATTTCTTATAATGAATAAATAAAGTTTTGGTTGCCACTTTTGGGACTAAGTCTCATCTGAGGCTTCCAGTTACACACAATCAGTGAGACAGCATTAGATAAAATCAAAGTTATGTTTAACGGCATAATATCACAGATATTTATGGTTGTTTTGGACTTGTTCTTCACTATAACTGCAAAGTACATTCACTCGACATACATAAAATCATGTTTGTACTTCCAAAAAGCTTTCCACCGCTGTGTGGTTGATAAATCTGTACTATAAACTGCTTCTTTCTATATCATACAAGGGGACATAACTCTAATTTACTTGGATATTCCTTCTTAGAACAGTGATGCATCAAAGACAAGATAAATAGCGGAATGTTCCCTTAATTACTATAAAATATGATTTGTTTTATAACTATCGAGTACTAGGGACATCAGTAAATAACAACTTTGGGGTGAATAAATCAAGTGTAATTAGTCTCAGATCGAATTTTTTTTATCCATTATATAGGTCGATCATCCGTGATATTATGCCTTTAATGAAAATCGTTGTGGCATGGAATTATATCGTTTGTTAAAAAACATATTGAAATTACCTTAAACCATGAACATATATGTCGACCATACATCATGAACATTATAGGGAGGTTGCAAGTGATGCATTAGACGGTTGCTATAAACAACGTCTGCATCATGACGTTTTCATGTGATGTCACAACAGGATATCGTCAGCTGTCGGGCTTGAATGAGTCAAAGCAATAGCCCATCTAGATATTTGACCAGTTACCAGATTTTTTAGTCAATCACAGGTTATCTTGTATCTATTGGGTCCCTATTATAATGCAAAGTTGTAAATCTCTATCTATTTGTTGGCCTGAAGGAGACTGCACATTTGATACTGGACTCTGCACTTGGAGGAACACAGCCAAGGGAGACAACTTCGACTGGACACAGGACAGCGGTCGCACGTCCAGTAGCACAACTGGACCCAGCACTGACCACACACTGGGCAATGCTTACGGTAATCTTGACCATTTCTACTTATTTGCCATGTCTCACAGCAACAATGGTTTGATGTCATACTCCAGGGGTGCATTAAAAGACACAAGGGCTTGCAAGCGGCTTACCAAACTAGCCACTGTCTCAAGAGTCATATGAAGCATACATGGGACAGGGAACCAGTTTAGCTAAGCACCTTACTCAGCCCTGTGCTGATTGAATGCATCCCAGGATCCTGGCAGGACACTTTCACCTCGGGACCATGTTGCAGGTTTCATCCTGCCTTATGTATGAGCGAAAGACTGACTCCTGCCTTCAATTGACAAGACATGACATAAATTAAAGAATCTTGAAAGCGGCTCTAAGCCCTAATTCCAAATTATTATTTTTTTGAATGGTGTGTTGTTGTGAGATTTAGTTATTTATGTCATTACCTCCCAGAATATTTGACAAATTGTGTGACTTTCAGGCAAGTACATGTACATTGAGACCTCTGCTCCGAGACTGACAGGGGACAAAGCTTGGCTCCTGGGCGAGAACCTCCCTCCAGTTACATCCAGCGGCCGATGTATCAACTTCTGGTACAACATGTACGGCAAAACAGTGGACAGCCTCAACGTCTATGTCAGAGTGCCAGGTAAAGATGCATTGCGTTCTGCCATAGGGTCGTTGCATATTGGTGAAATATTCCCGCTGCGACATAAAACACTAATTCATTCATTCTGCCATAGGAAATATAGATATATGAGTGAGCATTCCATTTAACCCTCATCATGCTGGTGGAAACTGAAGATACCATATTGAGCAATGTGATTAATTCAGCTGGTCAAGCAGTTATCATTCTTAGTCTTGTTAGTACCAGCCGACACTTGCAGGTCTGATATTGAGAATCTTGAACTTTTTTAATTCAACAATTTATATTATCATCAGGGTTAATGATCATCACATAATGATAATGATAATGATTATAATAATAATAATTAATAATAATAATAATAATGGTTTGCATATATATTGTGCTCCATCTGCTTGCTCATAGCGTTACATTATTACCCGTATCAATGGATAAATGTGCACTCATTTCAACTTCTCAACTACCTGGACTGGGGTGATCCCTGTATCATATTCATTATAATGTCTAGATTTGCCCTCTACGTTGTTTGATGTCTGTCTAGGTCGGCCCGACTACATGCTCTGGCATTTGTCTGGAAACCAAGGAACTGGCTGGAAATTTGGACAGGCGCCGATCACTGAGAGGTCCATGAGCCACAGTATCGTGTTTGAAGGAGTTCGCGGGACGACTTTCGCTGGGGACATCGCCCTGGATGACATCACCTTCACTCAGACGAGTTGCTCTGGTATGTGCTTGCTCTAGGTAGCTCTAGGTAGCTCTCATATCTACTAAGAGTTGTGGATTTCCTCCTGCCTTAAACAGACAAGTCATGATATTAGTGAAAGAATCTAGAAAGTGACTCTAAAACCCAATTTAAAAAAAAAATGAATTAAAAGAAAATACTAAATAAGACTAATGTGATCGTCATGCATAAGAGATCGCTATGCGAGCCCTGTGGTCTTGTAGTAGATATATGAGAAATGATATCATGGCCTGTTTCACGAAAGTGGTGTATATTTACGCAGGACATAAATCAGGATGTAAAGCATGGAGTACATAAGTGGAGTTTCATGTACTCCATGCTTTACTCCATGCTGCTTTATGTCCTGCGTAAATATACACGCCTTTTGTGAAACGTACATAGCTACTCTGGTATGTATTTGCTCTAGTATAATGATTTCATTGACGGTTTATGGGATTGAAGATAACATATAATTATGGACCTCCTCAGCTACATTCAGCAGGTTTACTGCAATAGTGTGCTGCAGGGTTCTTCATGCCATAAATTGACAACCCATGATATGAGTGAAATAACCTTGAAAGCAGCTCTAAATTCCAATTCACACCAAACTAATAAATTCGCAGCAGTCATTTACAATGTTAAAGTAAATCACATATTTAATTATCACTGTAAAATATTTCTTTAAAAAATAGAAAATAATTACAGCTCTAAATTCCAATTCACACCAAACTAATAAATTCGCAGCAGTCACTTACAAATGTTAAAGTAAATCACATCACTGTAAAATATTTCTTTAAAAAAATAGAAAGTAATTACTGTCATTAGTTCAGCCGTTATGCTTTATTACTGTGCAGCTA
>JAVCKX010129988.1:0-10312 GCA_034780695.1 Lepetodrilus gordensis
GTATAATTTAGTATTAGCATAGTTTAGGTCCGATTTATTAGCATTTATATCTTTTGTTCTGTCTTTGTTTTTGTCTTAATTTAGGTAGTAAATAAAGGTTATTTAGTTGTCATCATCACAAGTCTTTTGTATTCGTTAATAGTAATGTTGCAGAAATTCTCTTCCACTGCGCAACAATGATTGTATACGTACAAGCTCACACATAGCTGAATGTGTGAAGCAAAGCACACAGTTAACATACATTTTAAACACCTATCACACACTATATATGAATGACTAACCATCCGAGGACTGGTCATTACACGCTCTCCCACACATTAAACACATGGGAGATATTTTACGTACGGATAAATTACAATTATTTATAAACGTATAGTACCAAAGCAGCGTTGGTAGCACAAATACACCTACTGAATGATGTAAGAATAGCTAGCTTAGCAGAATCTATTAAACAAATCCATATAATGTCAGTTGTGAGTAATGACCTTTTGTTACCATAAGTAATGTGTTTGTGAATGATGTTTTAGGTATTTAATATAAATGTATCCATCGTTGCACTGATAGGCATTTATTATTATTATTAGTAGTAGTAGTAGTATTAGTAGTATTATTATATTATTAGTAGTAGTAGTAGTATTAGTATTAGTATTGTTATTATTATTATATATTATATATTATTATTATTATTATTATTATTATTATTATTATTATTATTATTATTATTATCATTATCATTATTAGTATCATTATTATTATTAATATTATTATTATTATTACATCAACATTCATAGCGTCATTAGTATATCAACATTCATAGCGTCAACTAATCATACTATCTAACGTTTTAAAATACCGTTGAGTTTATCAAAAAGCTTTGGCGTGTCATGAACAAAAGCCTATAATTCTCATTAAGTGGTCAAACAGTAACAAACATGTATATTATAGGCTTAAACATACTATCAGGATTTTCATATCTATCTATCATATAGATCTGCATGTAATGATATATAGTTCATGTTTTAATAGATGCAATATCATGCCATAGATTAACTTTAATCACACTTTCCTTTAAAATAATATCTGAAACCGACGCTTAGATATCTGGACATCGCTAGTGTTGAGCAAAATAATATCAAACTGTTTAAGAAGCGAAACGAGATCTCTTGACTTTAATTAGATTGACTTTAATCGTTGTCAGTTCTGGAAATTATGAAGCTATACACATTATACATAAAACTTTGATATCTCTAACATGTTTCCAACGTGGCATTGTTGTTGTAATTAACATACAGACAACAGCATCGTTTCCTGTGATGTTCACAGAAAATCGAAAGTATCTTTTCGATCAAATAAGTATCTATTTTAGAATCGCATCGTAGTACTAGCAGAAGATTGTGTCAGATACAGACATTCAGAGAAAGTATGAAATAAATGTGGGTCACTATAACAAGATACTACTTTCCTAACAATGAATTTCATATAAAAGAAATGCAATTTATCCCCATCGATATGAATATCCTTAGAGTCCCACTAGCACATAAACCATTCGGGTTCTAGCGAATGAGATTTGCCCGGCGTGGAAAGTGTCGACAGGAAGATATGGTATAAACACACTCCTGATAGCCCCAGAGGTTATTTGGCAATGTTGTAGGTCTCCAATTCAATCACTATTTGTTGATCACAGGCTTAATTTGTTGATTTTGTCATCCTTTCAATATTGGACAGTTGGCGGCGGATGAGTGCATCCGGAGACGCCGGATATCCGGTGTAGTCTAGTAGGACGACTGTGTGCGGCGCTGCTGGTGGAGACCGCGTTCAAAGCGGCATCCGTTCAGTAATAGACCGGTGTTCCTTTCTATTTACTAGAATTGCGGATTTGAGACGGGTAGCCAGCCTTAAACGCCGAAACGTCGACTGCTGTCGAAATCAATGCATTATTCAATCAATTATTAAATAAATAGATACGTTTTACTAAATTTGGCTGTCATGTTCATTGTTCAATGATCTTACCGTAAGCTACAAAAGCAAAAGGCATTAAATCTTAGGAACTACTACGTTTTTTTCTTTAGTTTTGAACTTGAAGTCAAAAGAAAAACTTTAATAACAGGCCTACCAAAGAAAGCGGATACCGGAAACCTTAAAACATGAATATGGCTACACTCTTCATGAATCCTGGTGCGGCGTTTATGATTAATGTAGCGGCATGTTGACGAATGATGCAGACTTTACAATTTCGGTCGCTCAGTCGTGAATAATTCGTCCAGATTCATGAAGAGTGTAGACATATGCATGTGTTATGGTTTCCAACGTCCATTTTCTTTGGTAGGCCTGACTATATTAAATGCTTATTAAAACTGTCCCTTGTCCGTCGATAACGCAATACTGTTTTTCCTATCACATAAATAATATATTCGCACAGTTGATAGTCTAGCTGTTAAATGCTGTATGAGTAATAATATAATACATTGCACACGTTCCGTCACAGATTGTAATAAGCATGTACATGCATTTTAATAACTGTATACAAATATGTCCGTATTATGCTACCATTATTGTTGAATTTTAATTATTAAAGCAAGCTGCGTAAGGTGGCTTAGTTCGAAAATGCCAGCAGAGAATGGGTACCCGATATGATGGGTACATGTTGATGATAGCCTGGTAGCGTTTTGAACGGAACCTTGCATACTCCTCAGGGAGTTGAGAGGAATAATGAGGGCACACTGAACCATTGATACTAATGAAACACTATACTATGAGCACGCTTTCGAGCATATATTTGGCGTAATATTAGCGTATATACATTATTATTATTGTTATTAGTTGTGGTTATTATTATTATTCTTATTATTATTATTAGTATTATTATTATACACGATTGGCCGGGAATCGAAAAGGTATGCAAGAGAACTGGCATTAATATGAGTGTGATACATACTCAACTAAATAAATTACGGGTCTGCAGATATTTGATGTGGAACATTTCTGCCAAATTTCGTATTCTTCAATTTGGAGGGATAACTCGAAATTTTGTAGTTATGATTAGTACTTTATTTTTAAATTATTTATTTCCAAAACCGAATTAATATACACGCACTCTGTAAATAGAAACACTAAGAACAAAATAAAATGGCGTTTGTATTTCCGGGAGGAGTGTGGGAGACAATTTCTGTGAGGTATAATAGCACACATCGCTTATTGAAAGCAGAAGTAAATCCGAGTTTAAAATAGATGTATTACTCATCAGTTTATCTCGATAACTTTTACTATATAAACCAATATTTACACTACGGACTCACTTGTCTATTTCATTCTCAGGGAAGATGGAAGTTATTACAATAGCCAAAATTATCATTCTAACTGTACTGTGTATAGTAATCTTCACAGTCGCTGCTTGCCGCCTATATGGCAAGAAACTGTGTACAACACCTGGGATAGCTATAGGTAAGCATTACTAACATTTATATTAATTTTTAAATTTGACATAATGGTTCTGTTTCTAGAACAATCATAGCCATAATTCGTAATTCAATGTGGAAGTATGAGACCTATACATACAGTAGCGCTACGATTGATCTAGTTTGTCAAAGAACACCTTTAAAGGAATATGTATTATTCATTAAGTCGTGATTTTAGTGAAAGGTTCTAGAAAGCGACTCTAAACCCCAATTCAAAAAAAAATAAAAAAGACAAATATCCATTACGTAACCGAAACCGTCTCGTAAGTAACCCGACTATATAACCCTATCGTAAGTCAGTCCTTCAATCCCTATTACTACGAGGGTTCGGTAGCAGATAGGGTTATATAGTCGTATAGTAGATGCGATAACTTCGTGGAATAGACTATAGTCCGGGTCCCGATATTAAGGAAGCTTTTTAGTACTGGTATATGGGTGATGTATGAAGACATCTTTGAGTGGAGTATAAAATCATAGACAAACAAGCTCTATCATCCGGGGGCCTGGTTTATTATTAACCAGTCCGAAATTAAGTTGTGTATATACATATATATATATATTTACTTATGTTTTTTTCTGTCATTTACAGATCAGGAACGAGGTCCAGACATACCGGTAACAGATCAAATGGAAATGTCAAATATGGATATTTTCAAAGTGGAATCATCCCGAACATAGAAGTCAATACGATACATCGATATCGTGTGTCATTACCTTGCTGAAGAAGCTATTCTAACCATTACAAAGGCATGGTCTATTCTGTAGATCTACACAAGACATTGAAATAATTGCATTCATCGTAGACCAATTCTAGTCCTTCGTGTAAATGAAAGAAACCAGGAAGATGGGTGACGTTTAAGTTTGTAACTGGACTTGTTATCTCTGAAATGTGATGGCAACATCAAATTCCTCAACAGATCAAATAGGGTGTTCATCATTGTATTCCGAATGTGTAAATGGACAGTGTATATATTATACATGTGTATAATGAGTGTACATATGTACATCCACAAACTGATTTGTAATAGTTTGATTGCATTTATTGTATGCAGCTTAATTATGAGCCATTTACTACATGCCAAAAATCTTTCTCTTTGAATGAGCTTTATAAATGTGTGTGTGTGTGTGTGTGTGCGTATGTGTGTGTAAGTATGTGTGTATATGTGTCTACGTGTGTGTATGTGTGTGTGTGTGTGTGTTTGAGAGAGAGAGAGAGAACGAGAGAGGGAAATAGAACGAGAGAAACATCTAGACATGCATGCATTCAAAGTGTCATCCTCGAAAACCCAAGCCATTATGACTCAAGTGAGTCAACAACTGGTATATAAACCTTCGACCGTTTGTGTATGAATAAATGATCTTGTATGAATATACATTAGTTTTGTCATTTGATTTACATCATGTACACGCCAATCAGCAATCGTTCGAATGTCATCATCATAAGTATCGCCATCGCGTGCGTCTGTCACACTAGCTTGGCGCCAGGACTATTACTGTAAACGAATCTTTTTCAAATTATACCAATTACTGAATTATAACATAATCTCAGTAATTAAAAAAGTAAGTAAGTTTATATCACTTATTTTTCAAATGTTAGGCAAGAATAAGACTAAATGCAACAGTATGTAGTCATTATATTCTTCTACAAATGTTTGTACAAAACCATAATTAATTACTTTTGTACCGTATTAAGAATATGTACATTATAATGTACACTGTATACCACAGTTAGTGGTTTAAACGTATAATATGACAGATATTTATGTTCGTTTTGGACTAGTTCTTAGCTACATCTACAAAATACATTCATTTGACATACATACAACCATGTTTGTACTTCCAAAAGCCTTTCCACTGCTGTTTGGTAGACAACTATCCACTGTAACCCCATGTAGTCTACTGATAAACAACCTGAATATGGTCGTATTATTATTTGCTTCATTATGTCATTGCAAGGGGACATAACTCAGTGGTATGACTTAAAATAGAATACGCAACGGCAACGTTTTCTCGCAATTCGTTCCTAGTTCAGCTGATGCATCAAAGACAAGATAAATAGCGGAACGTTCCCTATATTCATATAAAACATTAATAGTTTGGTAACTATTGAGTACTGGGGACTAGGTATATCAGTAAATAACAACCTTTGGGTGGATAAATCAAGCGTAATTAGTCTCATATTGAAATTCGTTTGTCCATTATTATCCAGGCCTATCACCTGTGATATTATGTCTTTAAGCTAATAAAACTTGAACACTTGAAAAATATATACTTTCAACGTTTATAATCGGAATATGAAGATTGAAAACGGCCGTTATTATTCAGTGTACTGCATATGAGGTTCATGTATATCGCGCGACGATTACAACTATGTTCAGACTCCGGCAACATTATTTCTGAAAACTAAGCGTCAATCAGTCATCTAGAGCAATGTACGCTGTATTAAGAAACATTTGATTACTTGATATACCCATAGAAGCCACTCTCTGCACACGATCGCTTGGACTGCTCTGAGATTACATGAACATTACGATTACACTACTTGACTGATAGGCAGCAGTCAGATTGTGTAGAACATACAGCAAACTTTCAGTCATTTCATGAAATGCCTGAACATTTTAGTCATTTCATGAAATGACTGACCATACGTCATACCGTTGTATTTTACAATCTACAAAACTATTAAGTTTGACCATTGATTTCCACTATCTGAGTCCTTGAAAAATGACATTTAATCAAAATAAATGTTAAAGTGTCTCCTTGTGCCAACAATTAACAGTGATTATTACAATTTCGCAGTCTGCCCGCTTGACTTTGAACATTTCGCAATTTGGTGAAATATGCCGTTGGATCATTTTCATGACGTTATTTCTCAGAATATATGACAGCCAGGTAGCTGATATTTATAAATTCCATTCCCAGCACTATTGTCAGGGTGTTCCTGGAAGTTTGGCCATCGTTTAACATCATCTGGGGCCTTGGAAAATGGAAATTCATGAAAATAAAGGTTGAAGTATTTGCTTGTAATCGCAATTAGAATCGAAATATCCAATTTGTATTGCTTCAGTGATAATCTGAATTTGGCCTTCACAATTTGTTAAAACTCACGCCGGGGCATGTTCATGAAGTCACCTCTCATAATGTATAATGATCAGAAAGATGAAGTTTGTAGAATAAGTTGTCAGTACTATATTCGGCGAGTTCACTGAATATGGGGAATTCATTTAGCATGTGAACTACAAAGCATTAAAATCGCCTAAAAATACAATTTGAGCATGATTTGGGCAAACATTTAAAAACATCAAAACTATCTTGAAATAAGTATCGAAATGTACCCCAAAGTCAAATAGCACATCCACTTTTAATATAAAGTTATCATTTGCCCTCATTGAACACTGATGTAAGGAGAAAAACGCGTTGTTACATATAGGACTGTGTTTGTTACATATAGTGCACCCTAGTAAACTGGTTGTTACATATAGTACCGTTGTTACATATAGGACCTTAACAAACGATATAGCTTATATATGAAGAAGAAGAACGTTTAGTAAAGTGTCTAGCACTTGTTACATATAATTCGATTTACAAAAGATGGTCCGGTTAAAAAGAACATATGTCCAACCAAGCTACTTATTAGAGACTAATCGACACATGCACACTAGAACAATTCAACAGCGAGAAGGCTAACAACAACAAAAACTCCCCCAAAAATAAAGTCGTCATTTGTAACCGTGAAAAGCTAAAAGTTATTAAAAAATCTCCATTCATGCATTTTATATAGCCCATCTATACAAGAAGTGGTAAAATATATACGGCAAATCAATAAATATGCAAGTTGTTGAGAATTATTGTCATTGAGGCCCATACAATATTTTTTTTAGGGAAACAGCTTTATGGTATAAAATGTCACGTAGATCAGAATAAAAATCACAGTCAATCAGAAATTCTTTCTTAGTGTGTTTCATCTTCCTCTATCTGGTTTGGCACAGAGTAGCTCAGCAGCATGTCAGCCACCCTCTCCCGACCGTTCTATTCAACATCATCATAGTCACTTCCTGTCAGTGTTATACGAATATTGCCGTACATGCATGCAATTTCTCATAGTCCAATCAGATTTGCTCTAAGCTCCAACTACTAACAACAACTAATATGTCGCGATTACTGAATGAATGAATGAATGAATGAATGATTGAATTGTTTATTAACGTGTCACGCATGTAGTTACATATTAAACATGCATAGGTAAAACATATGTAAAATGGACATGCAGGGCCTCATTAGGCCGAAGAGACACCAGTAATACATAATTATTTAACATAATAGGTACACAGACACACACACACACACACACACACACACACACACACACACACACACACACACACACACAGCTGACAAGGAATATTGCAGACATTAACTTATTTATAAAATAATCTTCTGCGTGCAAACATAATTTGACACATACCTCCGACAGTAGAACTATAGGCATCATTATCTAATATGGTTTGCAAATCAATTGGGTTGGTAGTATTTGTAGACAAGGCATTATTGAAGATGTTAGGACATTCCCTAGAGATTGCAATCAATAAGGAAGTGTTGTTCATCTTCAACGCAGTTGGTACAACATTTACAAAGGTGGTCAGTAAGGGGAATGGGTGGTTTACTAAATCTACCTGTTTCTATTTCTAATTTAACGGAACCACATTACTATTCGTCGCCTCATATAAGTTGGTACTGACACTGGTTCCATACATAGATGTCATATCAAAACTAGAACGTTTTCTCTTGAAGGGCTATCATCTGATTAGGGCCTATCTGTTGGACATTCAATCCCAAACTTAGTTTAGATATCGCGCACGAACTTCTAAAGCGAATGTTTCGCCATTTTGGATTTTGAT
Source organism: Lepetodrilus gordensis (assembly GCA_034780695.1). Classification (NCBI taxonomy): domain Eukaryota; kingdom Metazoa; phylum Mollusca; class Gastropoda; order Lepetellida; family Lepetodrilidae; genus Lepetodrilus; species Lepetodrilus gordensis. Next base: position 8,354 of record JAVCKX010129988.1, read on the forward strand.
CAATGTACAGGTATACACAAGGGGAGACAGGGTGTAAATCTGCCTTCCGCATTTCGGTGAGGAAGGTTAATAACGTAGTAAGCATAGCTCGAAGTTATACCCTCGATACTTCCCTATCCCAAAGCGATACCTGCTGTCACGTTTTCTATTCTAAAACGGAGGAGATGAAGGTTAGCGACTTCCTGCTTCCAGTTCCAGAGCGTGTCAACAAACACGTCGCTACCCCACATGACTCTATCAATGTCTTGAGTTTGCTTCGTTGTTAATTCATTAACGTGAAATACTTCCCAAATATTATTAAATGTTGTTGTCCTGTAACCAAACTGTCGAGCAATGTATTGGTCTGCCGAAGTTGGATGACTTGGACCATTCGTCAGTGTACACCAGGTGGCGCTTTGTAGGCGATAAAAACCGCTGGGTTACGAATACAACACGCACATAGCGAAGATATTATTTCAAGCTCTTCACCCTATGGGCAGAGGATGAACGTCATCCATCTGAATTCGCAAAATCTTGAATAAATAATGATGATCTGTTGAGGACTTTGATGTTATCATCACGTTTCATAAATAACCAGTCCAGTTGCCACTCAAACGTCACCCAGCATCCTGGGTATCGTTTCACAAAGCTCTCTTAGAGCATAGAACTCTCTTTTCAGATAGTTTAATACATTTATAAGAGAGTGCTATGGACTATTAGCGGCTAAGAGAGCTATGTGAAACTATACCTGGGTTTCTTACATTTACAAGAAAGACTTGAATTGGTCTACGATGACTGCAATGATTCCAATGTCTTGTGTACAGAATAGGTCATGCCTTTGCGATGGTTAGAATCGCTTCTTCGGCAAGGTAATGACAAATGATATCGATGTATTGACTTCTACGTTCTGTATGATTCCACTGTGAAAATATCCATATTTGCCATTTTTATCCGATCTGTTAACGGTATGTCTGGACCTCGTTCCTGATCTGTAAATGACAGAAAGAAACACCTGTAAACATGTATGTGTTTTAACATTCAAGGAAACTATCACACAATTATTAACTGTATTTATCATCTGTAGTCGGGTTAAATCTCCCGATTTGTCAGTTGAGACCTGGGACACGTTCAACCGTACAATCTAAGAACTACGAGAATCGTAACAGGTCGTAGATATACTGTAATATGGGTATGATTGTTAAATGGAACAGAACCATGATCTCCAATGTCAACAGTACTATACATGTAAGTAATGCTTACCTAAAGCCGACCGGATTCTTCCCACTGAACTGCCGTTCCTAGGTGGCAAGCAGCAACCAATGACTGTGATAATTAGTAATACAAATAGTACCAAGATCATTATCTTGGCTGCTGTAATATTGTCCATCATACCTGATAATGAAATAGACAAATGATTCCTTAGTGTTAATACTAGTATATATAGTAACGGTAATCGTGGTACGCTGGTGGTGAATACGTCTATATTTATTCGTATTTACATCTGCTTTCAATAAGTATGTACCTCACAGACAGTTCGGAAATGTGTGATTGTAGTCTATTTCCAGTATGTCTGTACACATTAGTTCTATTAAAATAATAATAATTTAATTCCTCCAAATAACAGGCTCGCAAAGTTGGTAGAAATCTTTCACGTAAAATATCTGCAGCCATTTATTTTGCTGAGTATATTCCAATCCCATTAACGCTAATTCTATTGCATGATTTTTCCCATTCCCGTGCATTCATGTCGTCTAATAATAACACTAATAACAATAATAATAATAATAATAAAATATAATAATAATAATAATAATAATAATAATAATAATAATAATAATAATAACCCTGTGGAGTATACAAACGAGTTCGGAAATATAAATTTCCATATTGCTATATTATTGATGTTGTTTTATTACCAGTATGTATATAGACTACATTAGTTCAGTTTTGGAAAAACATATCTTTCAAAGTAAAATAATA
>JAVCKX010129999.1:0-10310 GCA_034780695.1 Lepetodrilus gordensis
ATCATTATCATTATCATTATCATTATCATCATTATTATTATTATTATTATTATTATTATTATTATTATTATTATTATATTGTTTACTAATAACATTTACAAGGCAAATTATCACCATGGTTTGGGGGCAAGAGAATACATAAAAGCATCTGTAGAAATGTCCAATATTTTTCTTATATCACTTCTCATTACTGAATAAATGGTTATATAAACAGTTGGTGATATTTTCGATTGTGAACCTAACATGAGAAAGTGTTATCATTTCCTGCCACTACCACTACCCATATGTGGAACACTATTTCATGGTAAATACTGTATGATTTTATCGTTCTTCATCCTAACACTATCAGAGTCTTCAATTGTAAACATTGCACCATGAGATCCATCACTGGATGTCTTCCTGGTCAGTGAATCCTCCTCCACTGTATATAGCCTTGTCTACAGCCTCAGCTACACACTGCCCAGTTCCTCCTATCTGTCACAGCACGGCCATGTCCCGGCCAGCTAGTCTCTGCCCAGTTCCTCCTATCTGTCACAGCACGGCCATGTCCCGGCCAGCTAGTCTCTGCCCAGTTCCTCCTATCTGTCACAGCACGGCCATGTCCCGGCCAGCTAGTCTCTGCCCAGATAGATCTCCAATATCCTACTAAATATCTTGGACTGCCCTGGGAGTCATATCTCCGAGACTGAAGCACTCAGGGATGACTTGTCCGTGTGAGTTGGCAGCTCCAGGGATAACTTGTCCGCTCTTTGAAGATGCTGACCACTTGCCAAGAATCACAAGTTCACAGAACCCATGTAGGTTGGAAAGTCATAACCTACACATGTGAAAATATACCTAGCTCTTCAGCCAAAACACTTGCGGTAGTAAAGTACATAGCAATAAATACCGTAAATAATCAAGTCTTTGGGAAGATTGAACATACTTTCAAGAGATTTTTTTTTTTACAAAAAGTAAATCTAGTCTTAGATTGTAGTATAGAAAGAAATGTTGATGTCCACAAGACATGTTTTTGTTGTTGATGCATTTTCAGTGTTATTTTTTTTTGTTAAAAAATTGTTTGCGTGTAACAATTCCAATCCAGTCCTGTGACAGCCACTGAATTAAGTCTCCTAACAACATTTCCTCTAAATTACAACATTCATGGATCATAGTTTACAGAGCCAGCTCATATAAAATTCAATTCAGATCCTGAAGAAAATGAAATGTACACAGGCCATTTGTAAAGAAGTTGCAAATTAGATGTATTGCTTGTATTTGGTTAGCAACCCTGTCACCTAACGTCTAGCTATCTGCGGAATTTAATTCTTTACATTATGCCAATTGAGAGTGTGGCTTGTTAGTATTTTGCATCTGTATCAAGTACAATAGTGACAAAACTAATGTTCATGTTTCTTGCTATTTACAAATATAAAACTAGTAGGTACATAATGGAAAATTATTAAACTATGTTTTTTCTTTTACATTCTGTCAAATAAATAACAAAAATGAAATTCTTAATTATGCAATTAAGTGTTGATAAATAGAATTAACAAATAATACCAACAGGTATAACATTTTTTTGGTTACATAAAACTGTTGTAATTTTATAACTGATATTGCTACTGTAACTCAGATAAGTAGCCTACGATACATGATTTGAATTACTAAAGATCAAATGTTACAAAGTTACATAAAAGAAAATGAAAATAATTAAAGACAGTTGCATGATTCAGTGTAGTACAGTGACATATCCTCACCTACTATTTAACAGCAGAGGAAAAACACAACATTGCATTATTATTTTCAGGAAGCACACACACACACACACGCGCACGCGCACGCGCACACACACACACACTCACACACACACACACACACACACACATACCCACACCCCCCCACACACCCAAAGTGAACAGAATTTTGTGCAGGCTAATTTAGCCAGCTGGGACTATTACTCAACTCACTCCAAGCTTGTAAGAGTGTTGGGATATTTGTCTAGTCACGCTTGTGGCAAGAATTATTACAGCAAAACCTGTACATAGATTCAGTTGCGATTCAATGAACTTACTATCTTCCTCGTGTGTGATAAATCAAATGAGGTCTGGAAGCCCTGCACATTTCTATTGTAATTTATAGCCCTGCACTTGTTGTGAGACTGAGAGCTGGCTGTTGGTTAGTGTTCAGGTGATTGTGCTCTGATGTGCCAGTAAAACATTTACCAGCTCCACCTGGTTGTGTACTACACATGCGCGCTCTGCTGGAATAATATTAGTAAGATGCACAGGATTTTTATGCCTGTTGAAGGTGTTTACATATGAAAATCCAATCAAGACATTTTTGTGGTTAAAGCTAATGGGTAATGGGTAATTTTCCATGGCATAAAAATAATAATCAAATACATATATCAATACAAATAATAACTGCCTCAGACATCGCAATGGGGAAGATTTAACTTCACAGCTATCTTTCACTCATATTGATCTTTCACTCTTATCAAGGCTTGTCAGTTTTAAGGCAGGATGAAACCTACAACATCTGTAGTGCTGAATGTTGCAGTAAACCTGCGAGCACCTGCTGGTACTGATGGACCAAGGGTGATAACTGCATTGCTATGGTACAGACATTTAGCATCCATGATTGCATCGGAAAGGTAACTTTCCCGAACATTGATGCCAAGCCCCAAGAATCTTCAGGTCCCGAGTTCAACCTTCTTCCATTGGGATACCACCCGCCGACAAGTTTAAAATAAAGTGCACATTGGGTGGAAAGTGCAAACCAAAACTACGTGAACTAGCAGTAACTAATTCCTAATAGATACGGCTATACATATTACATTAATATTTCCTTTTTTTTTTAAATGTGGGCTTTGGAAGATAACTGATGCTGAGTATCTGGGTCAGGTTTGAATAAGCTACCTTTGACACTACAACATTTGATGATCTACTACCTGCCTCAAGACTATTAGAAATAGAAATACATGAGAAAAGATGAAGCCCTTTAGGGCGCCAAATATAACAAAATATAAAGACATGCAAATAAAACAGCTAGTACTATAAATGTGGTAACTCATGCAAATGTCAATAGTTCATGACGTTTCATGAAATGAAAAGAAAAAAAAAATGTATTGGTGTGTATAGGAATAGATAGGCAGAAAGCTCGTGGCATTGCCGTGCTGTAGCTACTCCTACAGGTGCAGTGAGTGGAGTTAAGAAAGGTGAAGGTCTTACCGAGGTGGGCGGGATGCCTGTCCCTATACTGACTAGTGTGGTTGTGTCGTGAGCTCCTGCTTGTAGGGCGGTCTAGCACAACGAAAGGAGAGAGAGAGAAAGACAAGTCAGTCACATGCTATAATAAAAGTAAATCTCCATACATGTGTTAGAATGGAACAGGTTGGTAGAGAAATCATTTTGTGGTTGTCAATATTAAAAACATTTGTAAACATTGACATAACTAAAAAAGTAAATAATAATAACAATAACAACAACAATAACATAATCATATTAATTCAAATGAAATTAAATCAAAATGAAAGTTCTATCTAGAGTTTAAAACAAAAATAATTTTTAGCGAACTATTCAAGTTTTAATAGTAAATTCTTTTTGAAAACTTGTTACCAAAATAGTTTAATCACATGTATGAATTTATAACATGCACAATATATATAACGTAAAAACTGAAAAGAATGAAGATTTAGAGGCTATGGTTTCAACATGTCCATGCATTTAAAGTAATGTATCGGTATGTAAAAGCCTGTTGAATATTACTGTTATGAACTTATTGCTATAAAATATCTCGTGTATTCAATAGAATTCTGTACAATCTATGAAATTGGAGACATTTCCAGGTAATAAAGTGTTTATTTTTTCAATCAATGTTCATTAACACCTCATTAATCAATGTCGTACACACTTTGCATCAAACATTAAATCCTAATACGATATTGATGAGAAAATAATAACCAATCACATGGGTTTTACTTGACAGACATAGGGTTGATTAATTAACTCTATAATCACTACTTTGAAAGGAAAACAATGTATCAAACAAACGAGGCAAGTCTACAAAAGAGATTGCCATTTAATGCTATCATCCTGACAACTAGTGACAGGTTAAAAGACGATTATGCAGCTCACCAGACAACTACCTCTGATTCTAATATCGCTTAGCCAACAGCAACTACAGGTCATATAGGAAGCCCAACTAATCAAATGTCTATATATTTTGTCCCTCATTTATTAATATTTCCATCCAATTATGGAATTAATCATGAGTGAAATTATTATTTTACGTCACAGCAGGAATCTTTTACCGCATATGCGAAGATGTATTAATTATGATGTCATCAACTAGTAATATTCTTACATTCTGCTTTATCATGGCATTTTCACACCCATTTTCACATATAATCTCAACTACGAAATGCTACCAGTCTGATGTCTGTGCTAGAAATGTAGCAGCAATCAGTTAAAAATAAAATACTCCACATGCTCATTCCTGACATTGATATTAGACAGGCAACTCTTGAGCATGGAATGCAATCTCTATACAACAGAACGCTGTCAAACGTAGGAATCTGCAGTTCAGTGAACAAATTATCTGGCAATTCAAATATATTATTTTTCTATCCATTTCCTCTTAAATATTTACAATGATAAATGAAACTGATTTTGACATAGGTTTGGGTTGCAGCAGTGTTCGAAATATAGCCTGTCCGCACGCCCACGACAGGTTATTTTCAGTGAGGACGGGTAACGTTTTATCCTGGCAGGCCCGCATGTCGTGTTACTTTTTGTTCGTTTTTCAAGATGTATATCATTCGATCACTGGCCAACATGTATGAGGACGGGTAACTGCTCAGACTTACCAGTCCTCATGGCTGGCAGTGAAATTACTGGAGTTTTATACACTGGTTGCAGACATACCAACACTTACAGTAGATAGCATCTCCACTAAAGGTTGTGCTATATCTGCCAGACAATGTATGCTACTGCTATTCATGTTTACATTATCAGGTAATGTTTTGCCCCTGTACTTGTGACAAGTTGCATATAACAGGGAAATTTCATCTATGTCTCCATATAGCCACCAAGCTTAACTGTAAATGTGGAATGTGCAGTTGTTTTTAAGTTTAAAAACCCCATAGTGATAATGATTTTGATTCATATCCATGAGCGTGCTTACATTGTTTGGTGCATGTGTACTGAATGTTGCATTATTGAACGCTTTTAATTATTACACAAGTTTAATATCTACAGAATCTTTTTCAATTAATATATCTATAAGAAAACTCTGTAACATTTTGTTTTTAAAAGTAAAAAAAAATAATGTTTTAATTAAAAATACCTTAGTTTCAAAATAGAAAACTATATTACATAATATGGCAACGTTGACAGTGTTAATTTTAAAGCAATGTCAATTTTCAAAACAAATACTCTTCCAGAATTAGCAATAGCAGATAAGATCTTTAAACAGTTTTTTAAAGTTTCTTGTTGTGGCAAACATATTGGAATGAGTATTGCCTAGATCTGAATAGCGCAATAGCCATGTGAACACACATACTGAAAGTCAATGCCCCTTGCAGCAATTAGTTTAACGTTGCTGCGGGAATCTTTCACCCATTTGCAGCAATGGAAATGAAGTTGAGACGGTAAGGGTGGTAATGCTCTAAAAGAACGCAAGGCTGAATTTGCACCTGAGGACTGTTTCTATATTCTGCGGACACTGTGCCAGGAAGACTTCAAAGCAGAGACTGTTCTGAGAGGATTTCAGGTTGAGATGGACGAGCACCAAGATCAAAGACAACAGTAATTCACTAACCCATGTTAACCCCTTCCATACCTAGGCCCACTTACATAAAATGCTTCTTTATTTCAGGACTGAAATAACTACTATGGTAGATCTGCTGGGGGGGGGGGGGAAGAGAACCGATCTACCAATCTGAAAGCCAGAGCAGTGTTCGGGCAAAGGCTTCAATGTGACAGGGGCCAACTTCACTGATTGGCAGTTATTGAATTTCATACAAGATCCGACAAGATGAGATTGATCTTGAGAGTGTTCACTGATTGGACGGGTTGTAACAGCAGCATTCTAGTGGAGTTGAGGAAGAGGAAGTTATTCTATGCATCATTTCAATAGTAAATCAGACATAAGTAAGCTATGTGCACAATACCGGTGCTGCAGTATTGGTTAATATCGGTCTGCCTGATGTCATTCCGGAAGCTACAAATCAGTGTCAATACACAGCTGCTACAATATCATGGCTTATCTTGACCTTTAGTAGGTAAACTATCTCACCCAGATTAGGAACTGTCTCCCAGACATACACAAGGGATAAGAACACCATTATGAATACTACATTACGAGTAATTTCTGTTGTACAAGTAACTGTGAAAAGTAAACTTGAGGACTTAAAAGTAAAAGTGTATTGGGCCAGTATTCATAAAAGGGCTTAAGTACATTTTTGCTATATATCGATCATCAAAAACTGATTTAAGCCCTTTTATGAATACGGCCCCTGGTGTTTGGTTTAGTAGATTGGACAAGAAAGTGCCAGTACCAGCATTACCTAAACCAGATAGTTTACCATTACCAGTTAAAATATTTAGCTCAGATATTTCAACACGCTCAAAGGACTCTCTATAACCAAGTGTTTGACAGGTGTTTAATTTGCCACCAGCCATTGTTAATGGGTAAGCATGTGTTAAGATTCAAGGTGCAAGATGTATGGTTTAACCTTTTCCCTGCTGAATAAAATCAAAGTGTTCTATTTCTGCATGTGATTGGGCAAGTTAACTCGCCTTCAGCAGGGAGAGGGTTGAAAGCCCATTCCTACAGCCTTCAAATCAGCCGGCCATATGTAGAAGAGTGATCACTATGTGTTACAGTATCTTCTTGATACACACTTTACTGATGCACAAATGTATTGGGGGGAACAGCTTTGCGATTACTGGTAACAATTTAAAGATGCAAAGATAGTATTTGAAGTTTTTTTTTTTTTACCAGACTACGGTATATATTCCAGACTGAAATATAGTTTGTGTTATTTTATTTCACCTCTGAATAAAGCATCAGTGGAGAAATACCTTTTTTTTGTTGACGGAATTTCATTTTCTTTTTTTTTGTACTACCTGATTGTAGATAGGAAAATGTTTGAAATATAAGACTGGACAACTGATGAGGAACAAAAGGAAGCCAGGAAACATGTATCTATCTCATCTTGCCGACAGATGAACATTGGATAGATATACATCTGATACACACACCTCCCCTCACCTCTATACAGTAATACTTGACACAGAGAGAGGGTGTTACATTGATCAAGATACACAATACTGACAAGGTACAAACAGGGCTGTAAGTCCTTGAATTTCAAGGGATGCTTTGAAATGGCCTTAAAATCTAAAATACTTAAATTTGAAACCCTTCTTGAATGTATTTTATTTCAAAAGTACTTAAAAAAATAAAACCAAAGGATAGAATGTTCTGACTGTGACTTGTGACTATCTGTCTGCATGGCAATTAAATATGTACAAAGGACATGTATGTAATGCATGTACTATGATGTAGGTAGTCCTTGAGAAGATATGACAAACACGAATGACAAATTCACGAGTGCAGCTTCTCGTGTTTCTGAGTGAAATAGACACTGTGTGTGATGCATGTTAAGCTGCATCCATGTCTAAAATAGGATCTCTTTGATCTGTTGATACAACTCTGAGACAAGCTTGTGAAAACATGTATAAGAAGCTTAATCCGTTAGGATCCAGCGGTAGTGGGTTTCAAGGTGTTACTCTAGTTACCAAATTATTTATTGGTAACTTTACAACATGAATGTACAACATAAGACAAACAGGCTGTATAAAAAAATATATTAATAATAATTTAAAATCATATAGATAAATGACAAACCTTGCCAGACAGCAAAATATCCAATACAGTCAAGAAAATACCTTGCCATACCGACTCCAGCGGTAGTGGGTTTCAAGGTGTTACTCTAGTTACCAAATTATTTATTGGTAACTTTACAACATGAATGTACAACATAAGACAAACAGGCTGTATAAAAAAATATATTAATAATAATTTAAAATCATATAGATAAATGACAAACCTTGCCAGACAGCAAAATATCCAATACAGTCAAGAAAATACCTTGCCATACCGACTCCTGACTGAAAAAGTTCCCATGAAAAGGACAATCGCTCATGGTGTCAAAACTTGCAGAATACTCTCCTAGTTTCCAGGTAAATTTGTAAGCAAACTCCACCCATGACAGACCCCACTTGACTTTGTCACTTTGTTTAGTTTGATGCAACACATGGTCTAAGATTATATAACCATGGTAAACCGCAGCCTGTCATAGTCTACACTGTACACGAAAACATAAAAATGTTTGTATGTTGACAGGAGTACTGCAGGGAGGTTCACTACCACCATGACTGTTCATGCACACGGACAAAAGAATGAAGTTGTAGAGCAACTGTCTATCGTGTCCAAACAAGACAATCACCCATCTTTTGTATTTACCTACTGGAGTAAAATAAAATGCTAAATTGTTTGAATAGGACAAATACTAAAATGAAGACATGACCCTGAATGAATAGGTCTGACTCTTAACACACACAATGAGGTGTTCTGCCCTCGGGAATTGATCATTAGTATCAAGACGAACATAATATTTACGTTTTTATGCTATTATATCATGTATTCAATGTTAACTGCTTTAACAATAATTTCAATGAAATACTTCAATCATAACCATGACATATGTTTATTAAAATAATGACCTGCTTGTTCGAGATTACTTAGTAGCCTCCTTATTGCACAGCGATTTTGATTAAATTAGCAGGGGGAGGGCTAACTTCTATTCACATTGACAGTGACACAAATAATTTTTTAAGTTTCTCAAAGCCTTGCAGTTCAAGAAAACAGCATCATATGACAACTCAAACCATGTCAGTACTCCTCTGTTCAAATATGAAGAGTATTGTACTCCTCAGATCAAAAAATTATGTAGGAGAAATATACAAAAGTGGTCACAAGCCACAGCCTCCTCAAAACGTGTTCAGCTATGCCAGACAAAATAAGTGAAATTTGATTTGCACTTCCTGTTGGTGTCAAACATGCCAGCATTATCTTTCTGAACCTGTGCCCATGTGGATCTCAATTTACCCACCACACAATATAGGTGTGCTACATCTACACTAGCAACTTGACATTTGAAGATGTTTTCGCATGTGTTCAGCCAACGATACAACCAATAGGCTTCAATCGTTATCCAAGAGGTACCATGGGAAGCATGGCTGTTGAATAAATAAACATTCAGCCAATCAGGTGTGCCTCACTGGGAAGACTACCTGAGATTCGGGTGAGCAACTTGAAAAGGATGTACGATAGTTTTCTATAATCTTGATATGTCTGTACATTGATCAAACATCAAAGTTACATGCAAGGTCTTCAGAAACATTATTTTTCACTTCAACGTGGCAATAAAAAAAGAATATCATAAAAAATATAAACCATGAAAATGTTTTTGCAATAATAATTCTATTGTACTAGATACAGTTGGAATATAAAACAACCAAGTGCTTGGGGTTCCTGGATTACTAATATTTCCTTTTATCTATAAAATGGAAATATTAACTATATATAAAAGCCATTCACACCAAAACCAACACATGTTCATCTCACATTATGCATTATATTTATAAATTGGTATTGTGAAGAAAACAAGGCATTGCAACTTGTGGTAAACTAGCGAGTTCACTAATATTTTGCTATTGCCCCACTTTAATGAAAAATATTTTCTTTATCTGATGAAATTGTAATGTTTTGATCCACTATGACTAATAATATTAATCATGCCTTGACGGTTTTGTACCAAGGGAGACCACTCTAATCAACGTACCTCTTCTTGCTGCAGCACTTATGACTGAATCGGTCTCTGTACACGTGTCACAGGTTTCATCTCGGCTGGCCACCGATGCATTTGCACTGAAAATTAATTATCATATTAATAAACTCTTTAATAATGCATACAAAAATATACCACGTTCAATGGATTGATGCTTCTGTGTAACTGTGGTAGTCACGACAAACAGTAAACATGTACATTATTCTGTATAGCTGGTGATGAAACAACTCTTTTCATTATATTTATTTATTGGAACAGGTTCATTTTTCTATCCAGTTTCAAAAGTATAAAATTATTTTCAAAAATAATTAAGGATTGACTGGAATATATTTTGTGTTCATCGAGGTATGAACGTAAAAACCGATGTGCAAACTGTATGAATCCGCGAAGCGGTTCATACAAAAGTTTGCAC
>JAVCKX010130043.1:0-10306 GCA_034780695.1 Lepetodrilus gordensis
AGTGATGACATTTGACGTAAAAATATCACAATCGATGTACGTGCAGTACATTCGCGAAAAACTGCGTGCAAAGTTAGATAACGATTATTAGAGACTAACGAATATAGGATGTCCGACCATACTAATACATAAACTGGTCCTAAATGAGATAGCTCAAAATTAGTTCTATATTGTCGATATATACCATAATTATGTGAATATATATGCCTTTAAAAATCCCCGCGTTTGCACTTTTATCGAAATTGGCACTGCGCATGCGTGAGATGAGACGGGAAGTTAAACATGGCGGATGTCTAATTTTACCAAAGGGAGCTGATTTGGATTAGTACTGTGTACTAGTAAGGTAGAGTAACGACAGTTGCGATGGCTAAATAAACACACTCGTCTTATTCTAATCACCGGGTTATGCTATTGCTCTACCATTTCTACCTCGTCAAATTGAAGCAAGACATGAGTTCATTTATCAAAACAACACAACAAGACTTGCCTATCAACGATTTGACACCGTTCCAAGTTTTTAGGACAGCGCAATAACCGCTGATAACATGCATCATTGGTTGCCTTAGATAAACAAATCTTCCTATTTAATCGAACTGCATTCAATGGTTCATTCTTCAGAATTGTCATAACGATACTAAGGTCAAATAAGGTGTTGCAAAGACCATACAAACATACATGCTGACATTCAACATTGTTTATGTATGAATCATACCAGTGCATTTACACAGTTAGCCCGCGCGGGAGGCAAATGTTTATCCCGGTGAGGTGACACCATACTGTTATAAACATGATCTAGGTACACATGAGTATGAATCATAGATTTGGAAATATTTAACAAAACATAATGATAATTCTACGTTTTACTGTTTACAACAATAGCTTCATCATGTTCACACAACTTCTAAGTTTTGAGGTGATGGAGTTAAGTTTATCATGGTTATGGAAGAGAATATATCATTACCAGGTATCATTGTTAGTTATCATGTATCATAATCATATGTATAGTTATTAGTAATTAATTAATTAACCAGCTTGCTGTACAGTGCACATATTGTACTTTTTTGGTTTTATTAATCAACATGATCAAGTTTTCTTCTATATCATGTATATAGCTGTGATAGAGATGAATTAATAAGCATGATTATTAATAATTCTATTACAATCACAGTACTTCAGGGCTCTGGACTAACATATGCTCGATTTACAGGGGCAAGTTAAATTGAACTGCGGGCAACCTACTTTTTAACATAATGCACCTTTGATGCCTTTGCTATTTGCCCTGACTTGCTCTGCGGGCAAATAACTCAGAATGTTATGGTCTAGAGCCCTGTTACTTCGTCTCCCCTAATGTGTCACTTTTCAGTATGACTTTTGACTGCGATATCGTATGTATGTGCTGCTTCCTCTCTGCAGAGTACAGATGTTGAGGGGAGTGAGTAGAGAGTGAGGGGAAGGATGATGACTAGTCTGAGCTACCATGACAAGTCCTCTCACACCCCAGACCAAGAACAGGATCCTGGCCGAGCTGGTTCAAAACACAGGGGCAGACCGCGATATAGCCCTCAGGTTACTGCAAGGTAAATAGGTGCTACACAACAGGGAGTCCGGACTAAGAAACATGGACATTGTGAAGGTTCTCACATTAGGGTTATCCAAACATGCTCATCGCAGATGTTATAATGACTCGAACACCAAATTCAAACCTAATGAACTGATGATCCCACGTCACATTTAGTGATTGATGACCTATTATTAATAAATAAGCTCATTTTCTGGGCAGTCAGTTTGTTTATTTACATAGATTGTTAGGTTAACAATGTTGACATGTCCAGATGAAAAGTCAGTGCCATTTTAATAACAAACAATTAACAGTTGTTTACATCTGTCAAGTAAAATGATGTATTTCATTGGGTTTGCATCGCATTTCATGCCGCAAAGCGCAGATTCTCGTGGAAGTTCTTCCATCAATTTGTGGAATTATTGTTGTATTGTTCACATTATCATGATCATCAAAATAATACATAGTATTAGTAATTAGTACTGTGCAAATTTGTTAAACATTTCCATTCTATGAAATTGAAATGTGTGTTTTATATTTCTTATATAATATCAAATTGTTAAGTTTTGCTTTGAATATAGTGTATCGTCGCAAATGGGTGAAAGATTCCCGCAGTGACGTTAGACTCTATATACACTCGCTCACTTTGAATATGTTCAAGGACATCAATTTTTAGGTAACTTTCAAGACCCTAACAGGTCTAATCACATGCTGATTCTTCAGTTGAAATGTTTTAGTTTTGACCGATCATGTCTATTTCATGACCTTTTGTTAATTATATCATCTTTGTCGAACGCAGTATGATCTGTTACTTTCAGAACACAACTGGCAGCTCCAGGCAACTTACAAGCGTATAGAGCAACTGTGTATTGACTCCAAACGGAAGGACTCTGCAATGCAGAACGACCACAGTAAGCGAGGTGCTCCAGTCTCGGAGCAGCATGCGGGTCCAATGCCTAGGACGCTGTACAACCAGCGGGGAGGAGGAGCGTACCCACCCGGGTCCACCAACATTGGAGTTGGCAGGGCAGCCGGTTCCACCGTCTTCATCTCGCGTCCTGGTTACGAAGCCATACCAATACACCGGCCTAGCGCATCAGTCCCCAAATTTCCACTGCATGATAACTACCACGATCAAAGGTCCAGATCTCAAATAGATACCAGCAGTCGTCCAGGGGATCGTATTGTGCCCATTCAAGTTGAGAGGGGTCCCGCGGTTAAACTCCCTCCACCAATGATTCCCCAGCAACAGCATCAGGCCTCACGCGTGTCTGAACCACAGCCACAACCACCACGACAGTATCCACAACCTCAGGTAGCACAGCAACACCAACAGTATCCGACACAACAGCATCCGACACAGCCACATCCGACACAACAGCAATATCAGACACAGCCACATACGACACAACAACAACATCAGACACAGCCACATCCGACACAACAGCAATATCAGACACAGCCACATCCGACACAGCAACAGCCGACACAGCAACATCAGACACAGCAGCATAGAGTATTACCCACACCGCAGCCAGACCAGGGTTTCCGAGTACCTCAGGTCCCGCTACAGCGGCAGGCCAAAGTGCAGGAGTCGATGCCTAAGTCGCTGGAGGAGCAGCGCTCTCAACAGACGTCCACGACTTCCAGTCAGGTTGAGAAGGACAAGGAAGCAGGCAGCACAACTGGGAGCGGTGGTGATCACAGTATGTAGTCCATTGTCACCAAGCATTGTCTGCAACATTAAGTAAGGGCCAGGGTAATGTTTCTTGGAACTCTCATATATCCACTATGAGACCATAGTGCTCGCATAAGTGCATGAATCCCATGTATTTGAGACCACTACGAGAGACCTTAATGTCTGGTAGTAGATATGAGCGTTTCCAGAAACAATAGCCAGTAGCCTTTTTGATCCTCTGCAGTGCATTTTTGGAGTGGTTGCTTCATAAGGGGTCATATTTGGAGGTTTTAATTGCCACACAGATGCTGTTCTATTTACTTTTTGGTTTCCTCCTGCCCTAAACTGACAAATCGTGATATTAGTGAAAGATTCTAGAAAGCAACTTTAAAACCACAATTAAAACAACAACAACAAAAAACAACAACTTTTTGTTTTAAGTATGTGCATTGATAGCGTGGTGAGTTAGATTGGTGACTATTCCAGCACCGAAGTTGAAGCGCGGCATCTCCAACATCATGGAGAATGTGAGCCTGGTGTCGGAGGCTCGCTCCAGCGTCCTGCACGACATCGAGGAGGACAGCCACGACCACATGTACCTGCTGACCTTCCTACTGCCCGACCTGACCGTCTACTCCGAGGACTTCCGCGCGTATCTGGAGAAGGACCTCATTGAGACTTCCACCCTCGTGTCTCTGGAGCAAGCAGGTATGTGTCTCTTTATGCAGAGTGCGACTACATGTCATGTCGATCTTTGTGTCGAATGTCTGTGTCGGATGGATCTTTGTGCCGAGTGTTGACTCAAATCAAATCTAATTAAAATCAGATCTCATTTCCTTCATTAAACATTTTGATATTATTTTTGAAAGTAGAGACTATTAAAATATCTGAGCGTCAGTTTTGTATCTTATTTTAATGATATTGACTCAAATCAAGTGACACGTGTTAAGAAAGCACAATTACACGAGTTAAATTAACACTCCTCAGCTGATCAATTGTATACACAAATTTGGGAAAATTTACAAGCCAGGCAATCATTCTCCATAGTTTATTGTTGGTGATTCCTAACACCGAACATGCTGAAATATATTAGAAAGAGGAAAATAATATGTATTTTGGAGTAGCCTAATTTTATAGGAGTATTTATATCGTCATCATGCACTACACTCCATGCAGTAGCTGTAAACTTAGAGCACTAATACTGTAGTGCATGTTCCAAGGTAAGGTGATATTTGCTCCCATGCTGTGACTACTGATAAGCTCTCATCCACTGCAGGGCGACTCAACTGGTGGGCGGAGATGAGGATCGCTCAGAGACTGTTGCCTATGGCCACGTCGGGAGACGGGAACTGTCTGCTTCATGCTGCATCCCTGGGTAAGCTAGTTGGGCAAATGTAGTCAAATACTGCAATGTCATATTTTATCTAAAAATGGTTTTCATTATGTTTGGATATTTCCTTTTGATGTTCACGTACCAGTATTTATTAAACTGTATTTATTAAACAGAGACTTTGTGATAACTATACATCATCTTGGAGTGTTCAGTTGAGAGATTCCAACTGATTATATTTATATAAGGAGTATAAAGTAAAATGTGAATTAGAACAATATTTTTCAGAAATAGCTAACGTAAATCATAGAACAGCCATGTCAAAACTAAGATTGTTTATGTATTGAAACTGGTAGACACGGTAGCGCACGTTTACCACGTGATGAAAGATATTGTTTATTTTTTTAACTTGCACGATGTTGAAGACGAGTACTACTTCATTCTAATTTGATTCAGCTCTATTAAAGATAAAGTATATTTCTAAATATTATTATGAACATCCATCTGTCTATAAATTTAATTCCTTGATGTCCACAAAGAAACTGAAGTGTATTAAACAATTAGCTAGATATATCTATGAAGGATTTCAGCTTAGAAATGTGTAACAATGTATCCATCCTCGTCATATGTACCTTTGTATGGCCAGAGGCCATTGTAATGGCTTGTGCTAATACATTTTTCTGTCTGTCTGTCTGTGATATTCTGAACTATAGTTTCAGATGCACAATTTGCTTTTAGCGTCAATGTTGAGCATTGTGAATTATTATTTTTTGGGGGGGACCCATTGGTTACATAAACAGACTATCTAAATATATTTATTTTATTATCGTTATGTTATGTTTTTTATTTATCATTTTGGAAGTTTTTGGAAAGGTCTAGACTTTAAATCTAAAGCTAACGCATTATTAAATAGTTGTGTAAATATCCAACAAATTAATTTAATGTTTTCTATTCAAATTAACATGGAACCTATCACTCCTATGGAGATATTGTTGGTCAATGATGACATATCTTTCCTTATTAATACCTCGGACAATGACAATCTCACTTTTAGAATCGTACAATGATTTCCGTTTCACTTCACCAGCTATGTGGGGCATTCATGACCGCCAGCTGATCTTACGTAATGCTCTGTATGCCAAGATGACGTCACGACTGTACAAGGACCATCTGTACCGGCGATGGAGGTGGCAGACAAACATCTCCAATAAAGAGGTACAAAAATACTATGTCCTGCTAACATTAACACTACCTGTATGCTTGAAATCTTTACTGAATGAACACAAAATGGAAGATAATAAATATCTAGTTGCATTACGTTCTCACCTCCAACTTGTAAAACGTAAAACATGTTACACGTGATATCATACTAAAAAATATTTCATAGTGAGGTGAGGGGTGGCATATATATTTGTGAGGGAGCAAGGGGAGATCACTCTGTGTACTTGCTGACCACTACTTACTGCCATGTTTCAGTCTGGTCTGGTGTTGTCGGAGGTGGAGTGGCAGGCAGAGTGGGAGAACCTGCTGAAGCTAGCGTCGCCCACACCGCGGACGTTTCCAGAGTTGTCCAAGCGAAACAGCTGCTGTGATAGCGTAGTTACTCACGGGTAATTCCTTCTCGCCTTTTAGTAATATGTTACCAGCTAGGGATCATATAGTAATGTGACCCAGCATTTCACACGCTCCTGCTCACCTAACAGTCTATGTAAATAAACAAACTGACTGCCTGAAAAACTGATTTATCGATAACAATAACAGATAATTGGATGGAAATCAATCCCTGTACGTGGTGTAGGATCATCAGTTCTTTCGGTTTATGCAATATGCAGTTTGAGTCACTTTAAGTTCATATGAATATTCAATATTATGTTTTTCTTTTGAAATCATTCGTGGGGTGGGTGTTAGCACAGTGGTAGAACATTTGGAATTTGGAGCCAAAGGTCCAGAGTTCAAATCCCACCACAAATTTTAAAAATATATTTCTTTGTTTTAGAAATCATTTCTTTCAAATTGAATTCCTAGATGTTTGATGTAGACTTTCTGGACATTGCAGCAGTACGTCGTCGGACCCGGTGGTGTACGAGAGTTTGGAGGAGTTCCACGTGTTTGTGCTTGCCCACGTGCTCCAGCGGCCGATCATCATTGTGGCCGACACCTTGCTGAAGGACTCGGGCGGTGAGGCGCTGGCACCCATCCCTTTCGGCGGCATTTACCTCCCCTTGGAATACGGGGCCAGGTCGTGCTATCGTTCGCCATTGCTCCTGACTTATGATGCCGCGCACTTCTCGGCGCTCGTGCCCATGGAACAGGACGCTTCCCCCGAGGAGAAGCCTTGCCTGCCAGGTGGGTAGTGTTCCAGACAAGATTACAGTCAAAATTGAGCTGGAAGTAGCAAACTATCGTGTTTGTACAGCAGTATATGCCCTCTTTGTTAACCTGTCTGCTGGAGCGGGGGTGTAGTATTTACTTTCCATTACAAAAGGCCTCAGTAGAAAAATGGAAACATATAATAAATAAATAAAATGTCAATGACGACACATTAATAACGCATAACAAGAACAATGAATTGTAGCTGTTGATCATTTCGGTATTTTCCTTTGTACATACTGTATGACTTCTCTTGCAGCTGCCATCCCATTGGTCGACCCAAACTTCCGCCTCCTACCTCTGCACTTCCACATCGACCCCGGGGCGAGCTACGACTGGAACAAGGCCGGCAGCAACAAGAAGGTGCCGGAACTGTCCACGGAGGACAAGCTGAATCTGCTGCAGCAGTTCATGAACGTGGAGAAGCTGCAGATCCCCATCCTGGACGCCGACTACGACAGCGACAAGATGTCCTGTGGCTCATGCGAGTCTGATGACAGCGTCGGGTGTGTCGGAAACAAGGAGAGGAAGAAGGACTCAAAGACGCACAGCGTCGCTAAGCAGTTTGGAAGCATTGGGAAGAGCATGGGGAAGAAGCTGAAAAAGAATTTTGGCAGTATTGGCAAGGCGATGAAGAATATTGGCGATCCCGACAAGATTCGACGTCAGTCGGTCGGCAGCGTCATCACCCAAAGTACCAAAGTCATCGCAACAATAGCTACGGATATTGGTCGTGATCGGGTCTGGTGCGCAAGACTGTCAGTGTCTCGGACGAAAATGCAACAAGAGCTGGTCAAGAACTACCTCCATACATCCGAGCAAAGGTTCGAGAAAGATCGCGACTTGTGGCGGAAGAAAAATGAAGAGATTCGGAACCGCGTGAGCACTCATTCCAATGGCTCTACCGTGGTTTGCGTGACACCGGGGTGTCAGATGTTCGGAACGGCAGAGTCGGCGTACCTCTGTTCCAAGTGCTTCACACAACAGAAGCAAGAAGCCATTGACAAGGAGAAGCAGAAAGGTGGACAGTTTGTCTACAACACTTTCCCTGGCAGAAACAAAGGAGGCGAGGAGACTATTGTCAAGTACGGTAACTCTAAGTTCTACACGGGAACAGAAGATCCTCCACCCAGCTGCCCTGCTCCGGAGGACGCCAGACTGTCCGTACTGGCCACGATGGATCGGCTTCAGTCACGCTCTGTCGGCGACGTGTCGTATGCCGGAGGACCTGGACATCCCAGGAATGACCGCACCCCCTCCCCAGATTACGACAATGTGGACTACAAGCTGACAGGATCGCCAGGAAGTACGTACATCGCCTCAAGTCAGACCTCTGGCCGACCAGTTTCTAGTCTCGTCCAACCGACGGGGAGGTCAAATCCAGTGACCTCTGCCGCCCAGGGCGATCAGGGTAACAGGCCGCAGTCGTTTCCCGGAAACAAGTGCAAAACTGACGGTTGTGATTTCTTCGGGAGTGCTGACCACGATCACTTATGTTCCAGATGTTATAAACAACGACAGTCGACACTGCAGGGCGAGCCAGGGAGCCACACTCGTCTGTAGCCTACTCTGGCCTGTAGCCTATTCTGGCCTCTAGCCTACTCCGGCCTGTATCCTACTCTGGCCTGTAGCATATTAGTGATATTGGCATCTAAATTCTATTGGTCTCCTAGACTTGCATGTATTAACATGATATTGAATTTGCATGCTTAAATGTTGTTTTGTGTGTGCTTTTGAACTGAAAATATCGGTTGACATTTTAAGAATAGACACCCCCCCCCCCAATATCAGGAAGTAATACCCAAGGTGACACACATTGAAGTGCGTGTTTTATGCAGTATGTGCTTAATGAACTCAGTGGTTCACGTCACATAGATAGATCAGCATTATTTTGTTATATAGCAATAACAACAAATGTGGGTTTTTTAATTCTAAGCAAAAGTTACAATTATTACGAAGGTGGTCTTGTTATTTTTATGGCCAAACATTATTTGTCACATCTTTCTCATTGACTGTGCAAATTACTATATTAATTGATACAATGTTTACTATTACTGGTTAATGCCTAATGAACCAATGCTATCGACTATATACACTATATATATATATGTATACACATAGATATTTATTGTGTTTTCACATCTTTGCATAATAGATCACCCCACTCGCCATAGATATCGTACTCCTTAGAAATCCAGTTTAACATGTGTGTATATACTACTACTATAGCATGCGTTAACCCATCTTCCTGCGAGAGAGCCAGACCGAGATATCCTATGACAGTGCTTTTAATGATTCCAGCAGGGAGAGGGTTAACAATGATGTGTGATATCACAGGGTCTTAGAGTGTGCTGGCTAGACTTGAAGTGTTGCTATTGTGTATACTGTACACATGATACATGTATTGTTTAGTCATACAAGTTGTAGTCGTGTTGCATGTTCCAACTTGTTTAATGCACTTTATCATATATGTATATCTGTATAATTATATTGTGTATATATTTTACACTTGACTACATATCTTGTGAGTTGGAGTTTAGTGTTCTGTAGTAATTTAATGTCCCTCACTAAAATATAAACAATGATATCAGCTATTGAGTTTGCATAATTAACGGTTGTTTTTTTCTGTCCATCGGCAAGGCTATTTAATTCTATGGAATGGTCCAATTTCAATATATGCCACAAGCAAATATATCCTGTCCACAAACAAACAACCACTGCACACATATATCATTATCCTTTGATTGGTTTGAATATTGCAAGTTTGGTCTTCGTGATTTTTTTTAGTTTTTTTTACAATTTGGGTACATAGAGACTTGTTTAGTTATATTGTAGATAGGATACAACAAGTATTATTCATATTCTATGATATTTACCTTTGTATTGACCATGTTGAATATGTATCATTTAAGCGCTTTTTTTATTGTATAATAATAATGGAATAATTCCTTATTATCCAAAATCGTCACATGAATGATGCCAAAAGATTGCATATCAAGGCTTGTCGTAGTGTTTTCACACAGGCTTATTTAACAGGTTATCACAATATCAGATTGATTCCATACCAGATGAGAATATATCTCAGCACTATCTGTGTCAGAATTTCAGTTTGTGGGAACATTATTTTAGAAGGTGTCTCAGGAAATGGTTTTATGACAGTTATCTAAACAGTGGTTGTCACAGCAGACCAAATATCTCTTGATTATATTTCTTCTCAAAATATAAGTATATTTCAAAATTTACATTATATTCTGAGCAGTGTTGGAAATAAGCGCCGGCCCGGGTGCCCGGGGCCGACACTTTTTGACCCGGGCGTGCATCTTTCAGTATCTGCCTGCCCGGTGGTCCAGTGATTTTGCTACTGTATACC
>JAVCKX010130065.1:0-10305 GCA_034780695.1 Lepetodrilus gordensis
TCTACCAAACAGCGGTGGAAAGGTTTTTGGAAGTACAAACATGATTGTATGTATGTCAAGTGAATGTATTTTGCAGTAGCTAAAACTATGCCAACACAACCATAAACATCTGTGATATTATGCCTTTAAACGTATTCAACTGACTAATAAACTCAGCGAGCTGAATACAATTCGAACAATTAGTTGTAACAATATTTAAATACCTTAATATAAACATGCTATATTATGTTGAAATTGTATGTAATGTTATTAAGTATATTCTCATGCAGAACAAACTAGAACATGCCCTTGCTACATCCAACAGACATAATGTACGATGTCATTATTCCTTACATTTAGAAATGGTGCAACCAGAAGTGGACTATTTTGCACTGTGGCGGCCATCTTGGATCGCATCACAAAAGATCAAACTGTGGCTGTTGCTGTCACAGTAGGGAACGTAAAGGTCGTCAGGGAACAGAATATCCCAGATCAGGTATTATGATAACTTTCATCTTTGATAATACACAATGTTTAGAATAATTGTTCCGATACACCGGTTGATTCGCTTACCGGCCATATTTTAACACAAACGGAAGTGTCCGTTATATCGGGGTCTGACTGTATCATGTATTAACGCAGTATAATATATTTAATATAATAGTTTTGTCTATATGCAATAGGCACAGATGGGGTTGAGGTTGAGGTTGGGGTGTGGTGTGGTGTGGTGTGGTGTGGTGTGGTGTGGTGTGGTGGGGTGGGGTGGGGTGGTGTGAGGTGGGGTGGAGGTGCAATGCAATGGTCTAGCTCCCTTTGCGTTTGCCAACCTATCACAGTTCCTGTCTCTATTATCCTATTGTCTGGGTTTAAACATAGTTATTGACCAACATGACCTGGGATACACAACATTTCCTGAATAGTATACTAACGTCGGCTAAAGCGAGTAAACGAAGCGGCCATATACATTCTAACATATCACAATGGTAATGGTATTCCCATCCTCGAAAGCCCAAGCCATAATGACTACACTAACCTCCGTCAAATACCCTGGGATCACTGTCTATATAGAACTCCGTCTTCTACTGTTCGCCAGTATGAATATTTTAATAAATTATATAAGCAACCAATCACAGACTAGACATACGACTGGTAGGTGAGACTTGCGTGAGCTCTTGTAGTGATACACGCGAGAGTTTTCAGAGTCATCTCCGCCTATCTCGCGTGTATCGCTACAAGAGCTCACGTAAGCCTCACGCATTATATGCTACATTTTACACGCATGCATACTTACAAGCCGATTACTTATTTCGCACTTGAATCTGTTTTCAGGAGCAGTACAAGTATTGCTATAGAGCTGTTGTTGAACATCTGAAGTCTCGGAAAATACCCTCGAACACGGAAGAGGAAGCAGAGAGCGGTGATCATGACGTTATTGTTAAAGACACTGGAGGTTATGCTGCCCTTTCTGATGTTACAGATGAACACGTATACTCAGTCTGTAACCAATGATCTACGCCGTACTACCCAATCAGAAGAAGATGAAGATGTGCAGCAACTGACTGAGATGTCGGCTAAGTGACGTTTGGTCGCCATTTTGAAACTCTAACTTCCGGGCATCAAGGAAAGTTGGGATCGCTCACCGAGTGTCACAGAACGGTGGATGCTATCTATTACACGAAGATAACCAGCAATATTACTGTATTATGAATTTATTCTACAATATTACTGTATTATGAATTTATCAATCATATTTGGGAGATACATTTGTATCACAGGTATTCGATACCGTATGTATTAGTCCTATCATATATAGATATATCGGTCATATAACAGATGAACATTTGCTACTATTTCTTTTGGTGGTATTAAAACTTTGAGAAAATCTGGATCAGGTTTATAACATTTTTCACTGATTCAGGAAGTTTGGCCATCCTACAGACACCTGTATAGCGACAATTTCTGCAAGTCACGTCATAGACTACTATATAAAACTCACCATGTTTGTTTACTGTCCGACACACTGCTACAGCTAAATTATCCGGTAAAATTAATGGTAGATGTGGTTCCAGCATAAACAGGATATACAATTTCATTCGGTGTGCATCAACTAACCATTGTATCTCGTAATTACATTGGTCGTGAGTAGAGTGTAATGTTTCGATTTTCTCCGGGCAATATTCCGATCGTAACCGTCGATATTTACCGGTATATAGACTGAAAATATGTCTGGACTTAAACAGCCATAAATCTACCAAATGAAAACATGTTTTGCATTTATAATTCAAATTCGGTCGAAAACAACCACTTAATCTGTGGCTGTGTGCCTTTAATACCGCTTCTTGGCTTTCAACAAGTGTATCCTACATTATTAGCCCATATATAGCCAACGTATAGCCAATATATAGCACTGCAATGTTATATACCCATACCTTAACATTCATAGATACAGCAGATAACGTTGAGAGGAGGTATAACACTATAGTTAGGCATGCATACATTGACAGCTCTATTTCGTATATTATTTCGGTACAATTAATTTTGTTATTTCATTTTACCTAACCAAAATTACAAAATAAAAAATATTGCACCAGTAATAACTAATCTGTTTATATAACGATCATCAAATATTTTGACTAAGTATTATTCATGCAGAGGGATGACGTTCGAAAGAAGGAACGGGTTAAAAGGCTCGAGTTACACGTGCTTGATGCTCTTCTTCACCTATTTGCCCGTTCATTCTTTCGAACGTCGCCCCTCTGCATAAAATAATACTTAGTCAAACTATTTGGTGATCTATATAAACAGATTACATTTTGTTATTACTGGTGCAGTATTCTTAATTGTTTTTATTTTGGTTAGGTAAAATGAAATAAGAAAATGGAGTTTATGTTTGTTTTTCATTCCATGAAGTATTTACCGAGATAATCTACGAAATAGGGCTTTCAATGCATTTCATGCCAGACTATAAAGACACGTACGATGAAGCACACAGTAGACTTCCATGTATGCTATATAAGGAAATGTTTCTGTGTTTGTATATAACAGTAATAAACATACTTTCAATTGATATAGTATTGTCGTCTTGTTCATGCAGACTTGGACATGATGAAGCGAGAACTGAACAATATGTTAAAAAGTTAAAATGTCACCAATTTACAGTTCATAAACATTATCGATGAAGCTAATGGGATGCTGATCTTTTGTATGAATGCTAGCACGCTTTGACCACCAAGAAGCAACGAGCCTTTCAAATAATGAACGTATTGGATTTTATACTCCTCATGGTGTTGAGAAGGATCAATGAGTGTACACTGGTCGTACTAATGTAGTACGTTGAACATGTATGATTGTTATTTCACAAACGGATTTTGCTTACATTTATCAACGAGTGGAATAACATTGATATTAAAAGACACGAGGTGGAGATACTATTTATCACCCAATAATGTAACTAAAGCAATATGCTCAAATGGAAGGTATAAATAGTGTACCTCACTTGCTTACTGAACAAAAGCATTCACCTGCACCTGCTATGGTGAAAACTGATGGGTGAAATTGACAAGTCCCATGCAAATCATGGACGCGAACGGCTGTCGATTGGATGGCAGCAGCTATACAAGTCTGACCAATCAGGACAATTTTGAAGCTACATCTCCTAGTAGATATCGCTTGGTATTCTACAAGCGATGTGGTAGCCAGTATTGGGTGATAACCTTTTCTTTCCCTTCTCTTGGAGCGGTTTTCATTTACGTTATCATAACTTGCAAACTATCCATTTCGCCTTAAATAAGATATGTTTGAACAAAACCTATATATGAATAAATGTATAATCCATACATTAGTTTGAATTTAATCTGGCGGCTATAATCTGTGTTATGTTTACGCAATGATGTGATCCAATACATCTTCCTTGTGAACGTTTGATATTCTATCATGTTGTCAATATTTGAACATCGTCTTAGTAAACATAGCTATGCATTCTTATCATACCCCTGTGATGAGTTGAGTGCCAAAGAAGATTATACCTGAAACATCTTATACTAATATAAATAATATTCTTTAAAAAAAATATATTTTGTTTACCAAAATTGTTCTTATCAGTCCTCTTCATAAAACAGTAACGCCCGTAAATTGTTATACTTCCTTATGTTTGAATTGCTGTAGCTATTTCTTCATCAAAATAGAGACGAGTAAAATTAATAATATGCAATAATGGTACACTTCTTCTAGCATAAATACCATATGAAATAGCAAATTATGTACTCATGTAGTTGAAATTTAATGTTTTTATTCGGCTGGGAAATGACCATTTATAACCAATCCAGGGCCAGAAATCCCATCTATGCTGTACTGGCGGAGTAGTCAAATGAGTTGGTGGCATATATCGTATGTATGTTCAAACATATTTGTGCGATAAGGTACATACATGCAAGTCGTATATATGTTACCGATTGAGGAAAATCCCTCCGTCCCACAAAAAACCCAAAATAAAATAAAAGAAATGGGCGATGGATTTTTATATGTTACTCTTATTTACAAAATAATCAGTTTAAAATGGTAAGGTTATTAGGAAAGACATTGGTCTAGACTAGCTGATCTCCAGTTTTACCGATTAACAAATGAGAGATTGCATAGTCTTCTTGTTACTAGTAGAATGTACTTGTAATGCAAGTTAGTCACAGTTAGTCACACAGTATGCATTGCTACATTATCTCTATGTTCATAAACGTTCATGCACCATTAGTGGGGCAGATAATTACGTGAAATGATTGTGCATTATGTGATAAAAACTGAACAATCCATATACATGAGTAGGCCTACTTCCTTGTTTAGTACTTCGCATTCTAATACCTATGCAGCCCGTTACTGATAACCTCGCTGACATAACTGCGATATACATATCAAAATGTCACTTAAAATGCACGACTATATATATATTCTGAAACTTATTTCTGAAGTAACAGGACAATTCGACCACTTTACATGGTGAGACATAGATACTAGTATATATTTTAAAGTTAGCTAAATGTTAGATTGTATGGATGAACTGTTATATATGCTGCTTGTATGTGTGAGCATGATCGTGTGTTTGTCACTGCGCGTCTCTGTCAACCTAATCGTTAGTCCGTCCGTCCGTCTGTCCATTATCAGTAGTGGGGTGAGAGAGAGAGAGAGAGAGAGAGAGAGAGAGACACAGAGAGAGAGATAGAGAGAGATAGATAGAGAGGTATTGAGAGAGAGGGAGAGAGAGAGCGAGGGAGAGAGAAAGCGCGCGAGAGAGAGAGAGCGGGAGATATAGAGAGATATTGAGAGAGGGAGAGAGAGAGATAGAGAGAGAGAGATAGAGATATATTGAGAGAGAGGGAGAGAGAGCGAGGGAGAGAAAGCGAGAGAGAGGGCGGGAGAAAAAAAGCGAGAGAGATAGAGAGAGAGATAGGGAGAGCGAGAGAGAGAGAGAGGGAGAGCGCGGGTGAAAGCGACAGAGAAAGAGACGAGTAAACGGGGAGGAGATACATACAATACTATATATTGATATACACGTCAATATGTTTGCTACATCTAGCTAACCACTCTACAATATAACATACATATAATATATATATATAATTAACGATTATTGCAAATGCTTTGACAGACATGTTATATTATAGATAAAAATAAATCAGCTTTTACGACCAGATACAACACGCAAAATAATATATTTGCTGTGCAAACATCGACTCTTATCGCAGAGAGTGTCGATAACGAAAATTTAGCATATGTTGACAAGATCGGAACCTATACGCCTTTAGATATATAACATAATCCATGTCAAGCTGCCTCTAAATACATCACCGGCTGATCGTGGCCTCACGCCCATGGATATACGTAATCTACCTAGGTGTATATTTGGCGTTTCAAAGTTTCAAAGTTCAATCTTAGATCACTTCTACAGGTGGCAACTTCAAGGAAGCCATGTTTGATAATCTCTCCCGGATACACTGCGTCTGACCGTCAAGGCAAGGACAGATACACTTTCAACAAACATGGACGTGCTATCTTCAAGAACGTTATTGTTATATTCGTTAATATTATGTGGATTCTTTATCGAAGGTAAGTTACAACGATCATCGTTACAGGCATAATATCACATATATTTATTGTTGTTTTGGACTAGTTCTTAGCTACAACTGCAAAATACACTCACTTGCCATACATAAAATCATATTTGTACTTCCAAAAACCTTTCCACCGCTGTTTGGTAGACACATATCTAGTACTGCAACCTCCTTTAGTCTACTGATAGACAGCCTGAATATGGTCGTATTGTTATTTGCTTCATTATGTCAATGCAAGGGGACATAACTCAGTGCTATGACTTAAACATACAATACGCACAGGCAACCTTTTCTCGCAATTCCTTCATAGCTCAGTTGATGCATCAAAGACAATAAATAGCGGAACGTTCACTATATTCATATAAACATTAATATTTTGATAACTATTGAGTACTGGGGACAAAGTACACCAGTAAATAACAACTTTGGGGTGGATAAATCAAACGTAATTAGTCTCAGATCGAAATTCGTTTGTCCATTAAGGTGAACAAGACAAGTCTTTAAGATGAACAAGACAGGCTATACTATAGAGGGTATTACTCGATGTTCTATTTAATTTCTAAAGGGACATACATTAAAATAGAAACATCATGAGGTATCCTATTTTGTTGCCTCAGATTTAATGTATATAGTAGGCTACTCAGAAGTAGGTCTGACATCAACATGCTATTGATGAAAGTAAATAGACTTCATAATCTATTCGTATTGAGGTAGCTTCGTTTGTTTTTCCGAATAATACGAATTCTTAATACGAATCCCATTCCTAGACCCCCTAATACATTTAGTATTAAATGATCGCGGTACAGCTGAAGATTTTGAAACTCGATATCACCTATATGGATATTCCATATAATACTACAACAACAATACTACTACTACTACTACTACTACTACTAATAATAATAATAATAATATGAAGTTTTCTATAGCGCCAAATCTACGCTACAGCGTGCTCAAGGCGCTGTATATTATTACACCGGTCAATGAAATATGTGCACTCAATTTCTTCTCAACACCCTGGGGAATATACAACCCAAGCTGCAATTCAAGGCGCTACAATAGGCTAGCCGAATAAACAGATTGATTAATGAGTTAAAAGTAGATTAAATATTTCCTTATTCATGTGATAAACGATAATTATACATAGTTTTAACTAACATTGGCATATGGCCTAGACATACGTCTTAATCACTTTAAGACTTGCATCACGTCATGAATGACCATTGTTACTGATCACTATAATGCTTCACAAGATAAATGTGTGGTTTCACTTGGACTAGACTACATAACGTAACTAAGTAAGTCAGCCGTATGATACACTGGACATCTGAATGTTAATAACTTCATTATTTCGAGGGTTCAAGGGTGATACGATAACATGTCAGGAAAAACATGATCCGGCGGATCTCGACATAACTACATTGTATTTAATAATATCTGCAGGAATCCGCGCTTTCAGGCATGAAAAACCCGTGCAACCCATCGAAATAAATAAGTTCATCTGCAGATGGTAAACAAAGATTGTTTATACAATGGTACATGCTCTATATATTTGTCACGTGGTTTGAAGAGTACGCTGTGATTTGTCCTCGGTCTGACGGTTGAGAGACGTTCAACAGCTACCCAGCTTACTGCCCTGAAAATGAGTTGGTTTTATCGATAAAAGATCACTTGGAAGGAAATAAGCCGATGTAAATACTATAGGATCATGTGTTCTTTAGGTTTATGCCATATGTGTGTTGTCTTTGAGTCACTTTAACATCACTACCAGCCTGCACGATTAGATATCAGAACAGAACTAGGGGCCGCTCAACAGAACCCAGGCTTATTGTGCCTACTTACATCCGTCAAATACGTTTACAGATATAAGTAGGCATAATGGCTGGGGTGTCGAGGACAGTGTTTAAATAGTGATTGATTACTTGATTAAATATATTAAATATGACTTTATCACATACGAGCATATATAACTCGGGTAAACGGTGCAGAATTAAAGAAAAAATAAGTAAAAAAGCGAAAGTTATTTTTCACAGCATGTCCTTGTTGCACAGTCAATTTATATATGCCAGTCAATGTGCACATGTTAACTAGGAAGTACATGGGCATGCTGTGACTGTACGCATTTACCATAGAAGCTGTAACTGGAGGCAATTCTATTTTTAGACGTACCCAGTTTACTGATTTTTGTAATAATCATGTAGGTGAAATGTGCATGGTTCTTGTCTTTTTTTACGTACGTTGCATCCCGATTTATTAACCGTGAACCATGCTAAATAACATCTCTGAATCAAACAGAAGATTAAGGATACGATCCTTTGTAACGGCCTATTAAGATTTTCTCTGGAGTTTTAGTCCACCTAAGGCCTAGTACTTTTGTTTGCCTATCACCGGAAGTTCTAGTTCTAGTTCTAGTTCTAAACATAGACATTACGCACTTACAGCTCTTATTGCGTGGGACATCTTGCCAATGACGAAGCATCCTGGGTTCCGGTCACGTGGCTCCACTATACTCCGCACAGTATGCGGAGTATAGCGGAGCCACGTGACCGGAACCCAGGATGATGACGAAGCAATGTCAGTTAAATATGTTATTGCCAACCAATGATGAACCGGAAGTAACCAACAATTGTGAACAATAATACTTTTGGGAGGATTTATCTGTGAAACATAGTAAACAGGAAGTTACAAATTATCAAATATAGATTGTAAGAACTGACAAGTGTCTGAGTCATGTTCCAAACAATCGAAGTGCTATGATAGTCGGAAATCGTCGTATTAGGTGCTCGATTACCCTAGTACGATATTATTGTGAAGTATGGCAATGACCCATGCAGACACTTGACGAATAACTTGAAACGTGATCAAGTATTAGCAGGGCAGTAAGACATAATACTAATACTAATACTAATACTACTAATACTAATACTAATACTAATACTACTACTACTACTAATAATAATAATAATAATTGCATTAATATAAGGCATCATACACACTTGCAGTGATATGTGGGCATGTGTAAAATAAACCTAAAACTGCACATTGTAAGCTAGTAGGCTGTTGCATAATTACATTGATTTGTAGTAACTTTTGAACCGATATGAATTGTGCTCGGAGGGATTGTTCCATTTAGATGGTGCTTTATAGTAGCAGAACATTTGTGCATACTAGTATGTCAAATAAACAAACAAATACTCGCACACACATACATACACATACACACACACACACACACACACACACACCAACACACATGTATATATATGTACATACTATTTATAAAGGTATATATTATTTATTATTTCATGAATGTTTACAATGTTCACATGTAAATGATACAGTGTGATGGTATGAATATCAATTAATATCCTCACCGTCACCGATACATAATGAACAATTTATATCGTTGTTCAGTATGACTGACAGTAATGTTGCATCACCACATTTTATTTTAGATTTGTATTTTTTATTTGTTTCTCGCAGACCTTTAAAAATGGCAAACAAACTATTTGGAAACAATCTAAAATCAATGCCATAAACGTCTTTGGCAGGGTTAAACTATGTTGGAGGTACAACATGTGGATGCCATATTATGTTAGAGTTACAACGTGTGGATGTCGTGCTATTTTAGAGGTACGACAAATGAATGTTATGCTAGAGGTTAACCAATTGGATGTCATGTTATATTAGAGGTACAACAAGTGGATATCATGTTATGCTAGAGGTACAACACATGGCTATGTTATTTGATGGTTAACACACGGCGCGAGGGCGTTACGGTATGTAATGCACGGCGTTGAAGGAAGTAGCCCGAGGGGTAATTCCTGAAACGGAGTGTATTACATGCCAATAACGCCCGAGGGCCGTGTGTTAATTGTCATATATCACGACATAAATATACAAATAAGCGTTGTATACACATTTTAATATGGATATACCTACCATGTGTAAGGGATTTTACGAGCGATTCATTCCGTATGCCGACAATGAACATCTATACAATAATGTTTGAAAAAAACCCAGTAAACATACGTTCATGTCTTATTACATTTGACCGCGTTAATAACACACGGGTCAATGTTAATAACGCACCGACACATGTTAATAATGCATTACAAATGTTAATAATGCATTGGTCAATGTTAGTAACACACGGAAAATGTAACAACGCACTCCTGATAATATACTCAAAGCACACATGACAGTGTATTACAAGAAAACAAGAGAC
>JAVCKX010130088.1:0-10302 GCA_034780695.1 Lepetodrilus gordensis
CCTCGCTCTCTCTCTCTCTCTCTCTCTCTCTCTCTCTCTCTCTCTCTCTCTCTCTCTCTCTGTCTCTCTATATAATGTGTGCCCATTGCCCATTTGAAGACAGTCTATTTCAGATTAACGAAGTTTTAGTGCTTGATCATGAAATGGGTATACATGCATTGTGACAGTGTGATAGTTGCTACAATAACCTTGATGTGGTCTTAGAGATTGTATATACCGTCTGATCATGTGTATTGTTATATAAAACTAGTTTGTAAGACCTCATTAGGAATACTGTAGCAAATATCACACTGTCACAGTATCTACTGATACAATATCCACATCAGACGTGACTAATTTGGTGTTAGTAGAGTATTTCACATGTAAGATATATCACTTAACAATTCCAAGGGATTCCAAGATAAATATGAATAAAATGAAACGCTGTAGTTATTGATTATAAGGAATTAATATGTATATCAACTTCATTATACTTACTATGACACAAGTATATCTATAGTGTGACCTTATGGTATACAAAGTTATCCGCGCCACCGGTTATAGCGCGAACGACGGCAGAAAACAGGGTGGAAATAGGCCTTTTTATGCCACTGGCAGGACCTATTATCGCCCCCATAAAACAGGACGGGGTGCGTAATCTTCCGGTGAAATCATTTGATTTTAAATTGATATTTACTAATATATAAACCATGCCTAATACATGCATGGATGTAAAAAAAAGTGTTATCACCTATTATAAAAACACACCGTTTGTTTTGCCTAATGATGTATTTTTGACATTTTGAAGCGATCTCAATGATAAACTAATTGAGCGATATTTTTGTACATCGTGTAAAAAACATAAAATGCTGTAGAGATTAATGGAAATTGTGTTATGCCATAACTACATGAAAGGACATTATGGCTGACGAACAAATATAAACAAGCGACTTATTGTTTAGTCACGTGATAAACCCCCGATATGTCATTTTGCCAATTTTGCCAATTTTGAAGCTAATTGGTGTTAATTTAAAATAAAATACAATTATTGCTCCAATTATCATATCTTGGTAATTAGTAGGTGTTCTTTATTTAAAATAATCCAAATCAATTACGAACCGCTACAGCGGGGGGTAGGCGATAATAGGTCCTGGGCGATAATAGGCCCATAACCAGTACAGCAGTAAATACAACATACTTACGAAGGTAGTCTACATTGATTAATTATTCTTTTAACGGTAAGTTAATAGTCATAACACGCTATCCTACCTACCTCCATTGCAGGACTTAATGACATTTTATTGAATACGAGTATACATATACACATGATTGTACAATTAACATGTTAAAGAAGCGATAGGCCTGCAATTCAAATAGTAATGGGAAATAGTTAGACTTTAACTAAACACGTTTTTATTGTTTGTCGTTTGCGTTGGGCTTTACACTTAGTAATTATTCGGATCAGTTACTCAGTGTCAAAGAAAACAATTTCGAAATAACATCCCTGTGTAGTTTAATTAAAGCCCAAATAATAAGAGGATACTGATAGATTTTACAATCATTAAAGCAATTTACAATCATTAATGCAATTTGCCACAGGCATTCTGATAGGACAAATTAGCAACCCATTTGTTTCATGAACAGCACATAATTAAAAGTAATCATTTCTATGTTGCGAGAAAAAGTCTACATTGTAAGCAAAGATTTAACCATTGGTACTATTATTGTTTCAATTAGGCATATATTTCTAGTATGTATATTTGGATTGCCTCAGATTCTACATACTATCTGGTTTATGTCAGCGAATTTTATTCATAAGTGTATGTCACTTGTGCTAATCGCCAAGGATGTCCGGTGAATAGACCGCAAGTCCAGGTCAGGGGAATATCAGGATCTCAGCTTCCCACTTGACACTATTCTAGCCGCCAACCAGGCCAGACCACAGAACGGACCAGCCCAGTGTGTTCACTAAGGTAGTCAAGATCGTGGGTTCATTAGAGAACTGCAAGCTAGCAACGCCGGGGTATCAGTTCTGCCAGGAAGCGTTCAATGTCGGCCGCCATCATCAGTTTACAATAATGTGTTAATAGCCGTAGAGTCCACATCAATAAATCACAAAAGTCACAGTTATTACACATCGTTAGATACAGTTATTACACATCGTTAGATACAGTTATAACGTCTTCATTCAATGACGTCGGGGAAGAAAAAAAAAGCTTTGTAAAACGACTAACTGATTGTGATTTCGTAGAAATTATTCACACGAGCGTGTTAGATAAGTAGGCGAATTAAATACAAATGTTCAGGTATGCGGCGTGTCATTGGACAATTTTCTAACCGTACGGGTGGATATTGAGTTCTCCGTTGCTTGATATATTTAGGATCTTCCCTAATTATTAGCAGTATTAATTAATTAGGTGAACGAATAATATAACGCAATGCATTTTAGTGTCATATAAGATATATTGTAAATTTACAACTCGCACTTCATGTCAGAATCATGAGTTCAGTTCTTTGACATATAGCGTTTCACGAAGCTCCCTTATCCACTATGAGACCACATAGTGCTCTCGTAGCGATCTCTGATCTAGTACACGAATATCGGGAACTTATAATATAATGGATAGGATTGACAGGGCTTCGTGAAACGATACCATGAAGCATTAAGACTTGTGTACACTGGATACATTTTTCCAACATGTTTACAACATTTGTTACAAGACCATGTTGGAAAAATGTTGGGAAAATGTTGCTAGTGTGCACAGGGCAAATTAGTTTTACAACATGTTGGATAAATGTCGGGAAAATGTTGGAAACATGTTGCTGTTGTGTACACAGTGTCTAAAATCAGATGTTGGAAAAATGTTGGGAAAATGTTGGAAACATGTTGGGGAAAATGTTGGAAAAATGTTGGGAAAATGTTGGAAACATGTTGGGAAAATGTGTCCAGTGTACACCGAGCTTTACTCATAGACGTGGCGAGTGTACATGCACATTAATTATTTAAATTTCGTTTAAACTTCACGAGTTCAATTAATTTAAAAGTACGTACACACCGGCGTACATAGGAACAGTTAATTTTGAATTGTTATGTGTTAACTGTGTTAACTGTATGGCACGAGCTATAACCAATAGTGTGGTGAAAGACGCCGAATATTTTCAGGCTCAGGGTAAAACTTAACACAAGTAATGGACACCCAGTCTCGTTTATCATCATTTTTAAAGCATATCAGTCACGGATTCACTCACAATACTATTTGTATTAACTGGCGAGTGCAAGACCCCCGTTTTTCACGAATGAAATATTACTTTGAGAAAGACATGGCACATACTTCTATGTCACTCGGAGCCGAAGACATTGATCCTTTCCCCTGAAGCAAATCACCGGTCTAATTCTACGTATTGCCGTGTTCCATACTGTAGCGTTTTGAATACGTTTGTATATCATTTATGTATACTGCTATGCCTAACTATGAGACGTAAATAACCTTTCTTGTCTGTCTGTATGTATGTCTGTCTGTCTGTATGTATGTCTGTCTGTCTGTCTCTCGCACCTTGTGAACGGATCCCCGCGCGTGATTTAAATACACATTACTATTATTATTATACCAGTATACCGGTATTATGATTATTATGAGTATTATTATTATTATTATTAGTATTAGTAGTAGTAGTAGTAGTAGTAGTAGTAGTAGTAGTAGTAGTAGTAGTAGTAGTAGTAGTAGTAGTAGTAGTAGTAGTGGTAGACATTGATATTAACATATACAATTTCCTCTGTATATTCGCAACGGTCACCCTGCGTTATGACCAATTAATGGATCCGTCGTTCGCGCACAAAGATCGATGGGTGGCAACTTTATTCTTTAATGTCAACACTTTGATATTTAATTGATACAAAATAGCGATGATTCCATCAGTGTCAACATGCAACCATCTTCTATAGATCACGGCATTGACGAAATCAGAGCTTTTCGTACCTTTTCCTAACGTAATTAACACTTCCCCAGGACATACAGACATAAATACGTTATTATAAGTGTCACATGGTAGGGATATATATAAATAAGCGAATTTATAAAACATTGTAAAAGTCCTACCATCCAGCCAAGTATTGGCTTACGAGACACCATACAATATTTACACATGTAAGAATAAAAACATGCATGATAGTAAGAATACATAAAAGTATGCATGTCAATGTATAACAAGCATTTTGTACATATAAACAGTTTAAAATACATATAAGAGAAAAGATAAATAAGTACATTATATGTAAAATAGGTAAATAACAAAAGGGATAAAGTAATGGACATGTGTACGCAAGAATATCAACGCAATCCGCAGGGAAATCCGTGAGTATTTACAGAGACGAGAACTTATATCTATGTATACAACGGGTAGCGCAAACGCAATTGAATTTACAGTTAACTGAAAGAAAACTGGCACCAATCATGTTTTGTTGCTGCTGCCGTCACACCTCGTGTAGATTACGTTACTTCTTTACCCACGGGAAAAGTGTCAAAACTCGACTGAAAAAGTGTCGAAACTCGTAATGGAATCTCTGTCCAGTGTTACACGATGTGCCATGTTCAATGTGAGAGAGAGAAAAACCTTTTGGATTATGTGGTTGAACACCTCGTGGGATCGTTCTGTACGATGACTTAACGTTAGTTTAATCAATTGCATTGCTCTTGCTAAGACAATGTAACACACAGCACTTAAAATGATCGAGACAAGCCCGGGTCTAATAACCTGTTCTAAACTTGAAAGGAATATGAAAGGTTTTAGCCATTCTGCCGTAGCCTAGAATTGTAAAGTAATAGACAGTTTAGTGGACATTTAAATTGCGTTTATTACAAGTGACATTATTTGTAATTGGTTTGCAAATAATAATGTGCATATTTACATAGAAAATGTATATATTATTCTTGTACATGCGCATGTCTGGTGACAACGTACTTCCAACAATGTACTTCCGGCGATTGTAACTCTCTGTAATCGTCGACCAAATATAATATTTTATAGCAGTTACACGTGTAGAATATTCAAAGACCGTTAACCCGCCAAGTGTATAATAGCTCTAGTGTTGACACAGAATCCTATTCACGTGATCAAATATATGATAGTCTTTATGTTTTGATCCCAAGAGGATCTGCTCGACCATTGGTTCTATGCCACGGATTTCCAATCCGTTTTAAAAGCCATTAAGTTGGGTGCATTATTCATGCTCTGGGTGCTCTATCTGTATGGCGATAGTGAATGGCATTGCCAGTATATCATTGAGCAGGACCCTGCAGGGTGCTCTCATATTAAACTGTGTATACATATTACACGGAGAATCGATGCGAGTAATGGCAACCTAAAGCTCTACGCTTAACCAGTATCCCCATATTATCTTGTTGTGTTGTCATTGGTTCGCGTTACTGTGTTTTGGACTTATGTATGCAGCGCCTTTTAATAGGTAGTCGCAAGCACTGACGTCTGGTCACAAATGCGCCATAAAATATGTATATTACCGGTGTAATGGTACCATATTGACCCCAGTAGAAGCTTTCTCCCGGACGATTTAGTTCAACCTATACCTAGTAATACAGATCTATAGAGCTTAATGTTACTGTCTTATAATTATTCTGCAGTCTTTTTGATAAGGCTTTGCTCATATCGTGCAATGCTCAACAAAACACGTGCATGTGTATCCATATTAACCCTCTACCTGCTGAATTAGGCACAGACACAACTCTTTAGGGCATCCCCGGGTGCCTTCAGCAGGGAGAGGGTTACATACTAATTAGTATCCGATCGCACGATACCATTGGAACCCAACCACTTCTAAAAAAGCGCATCTGGTATTACCAGTACATTGTATTAGTAACAATAGATATGCTATATTATCTACCATCTAATGCTAAAGTTCTGCCGGTAATAACATTCTGACGCTCGTTAAAGATCGAGCAAATAAACATTACTCTATGGTATTGATTCAAACAAGAATGCCGCATATAGTCATACATGCTGAGAAAACAGATAAGCATATTACCATCATCAATCTAGTACGCAATGCATGTTCTTACAATTCCCTATTGCATTTACTTGTGTGGACGCTAATGTATTACATTTAGAGTCGTCACAAAGGAATGGTATAGGTTAGTAATATGACATAATTATGTCAGAAGAAAAAATGTAATAATGTTAGTAGGGCCTGATATATAGGCCTACTTAGCTACTACTATCTCGTATTGTCATTGGTTCGCGTTACTGTGTTTTGGACTTATATATGCAGCGTCTTTTAATAGGTAGTCGCAAGCGCTGACGTCTGGTCACAAATGCGCCATAAAATATGTATATTACCGGTGTAATGGTACCATATTGCCCCCAGTAGAAGCTTTCTCCCGGACGTTTTTTTACGAAAGGGGAGTCAATTTACGTCCTGGTATACATCCGGCTTAAATGTACACCCCTTTCGTGAAACGTAGGCCTAGAGTTCACTTCCACATAATATAATAATAAGAATAATAATAAGAATAATAATAAATGTACAATATATATCTAGTGCCTATAATATACATCAAAAGGTGCTCAGTTCCGCTCACAATAGAGACATGTTTTTAATGTAGGAAAGACTAGCAACTTTAAAGGCTTCACTACATATATATATATATATGTGTGTATATGTGTTTTTCGTTCAGATTTGAAGGATGATTTAGATGGCATATGCTTGGCTACAGAAAGCTACAGGATAGCTGTTCCAGAGAAGGTGTTCATACAGGCATGTGTAACACACTACAGTGCCACAGATACGAGCGCACACATTTTAGCCTGGTAAATATCTGATGCAGTTTAATTGTAGTTCCATATAGCTGGATTTCTCTTAGGATAACCCCTACGGTGAATGTTCAGACGCCTGTTGAATCCTGGAGCTCTAGGATAGGGCGGTTGAGTATAGAGAAAAGATTAAAGCCATGCTCGTCAATGGATCCAGATAAAATGCATTCTCTGTGGAATTGGAATTGTCACAACGCGGTTTTTATGCGAGTGGAAGCATTCCGCAATAAAGTTAACAAGAGCGTTCTGAGATCAGCTGAAAGGTAGAAGCAGTTCACCGCGAATTCTCTGTGGAAACATGAAAGAGCGGAGCACGTTCACTTGTTGTCCTCTAAACCCGATGAGCATCCAGTTCTAGCCTGTATCATGCCTCAACGCTATTACTGTTGATGTCTGATGTGATGTCTACTTGGTACTTGGTGATATCTAGAGTGGATGCGTATACGTGGGTGTTTGGAGAGAGAGGGAGGGAGGGGAGAGAGAGAGAGCGAGAGAGAGAGGAGAGAGAGAGAGAGAGAGAAAGAGAGAGAGAGGGAGGGAGGGAGAGAGAATTTAAATTGAGGTTTATATCGGCTTTCAAGGTTCTTTCATATATATAACGACCTGTCAGTTTATGGCAGGAGGAAACCAACACGCAACAACCGTAGGGCTAATTGTTTCAGTAAACTTGCAAGCACTGGTACTGACGGACCAAATATAACAACGGCATTTCTACGGCATAGACAGCGCATCATAAGATGACCGCATTAGGAAATGTAATTTTCGTGAAATATTTAATGGATTTGAACCCGGGGGATTTGTCTCCGAAGTCCAACGTTCTACCATTGCGCTACCTCCCATTCCTGTTGTTTAGAAACATTTTAATGTAATATTAAAGGCTTTACTATTTTTACTGAATCACTCGTCATCTGCATTACATTCTTGTTTCTCAACTCTGCAAATAACCTCCTTTTATATAGTCAATGTTTTATTATTTTAGTGTGAATTCATTCATGAAAGACAAACATGCATCACAAAATAACCAGTACTGTATATAATATTAAAACACATAAGTTACAGGTATGGTATTTAAAGGAAAACATATGTGCATACGTCATCAACAAAACAATATATATAAAAAAATACTTTCTAAGGTAAGAATGAGTTAACAAACTGGTAGAACATTGGTTTCTTTACTTTGTTAGTCCTGACATTAGATTTGACATTATACGCTATAAAATGTTGATATTCTGCACTATTACATATATTAGCCTATACCCGTTAACCACACGTGTTCCTGTCAGCAATCTCTCAAACGATGAACTCCATTACAGATAAGATATTTCCGACTTGTCGAACTGGAATTCTGATAATTGTGGTAAACTTAAAGTTAGAATGTTTAGCAAAACGAAATAACTTGTAATCGATTTCAGATAGAAGATACTATAACTACTTAAATGCATGTACAATACGGCAAGCCAGTTGATGTTGTTAGCGAATATATACGTACACAGTAATTGGTATCAACATTTACGTTTACAGAAAATGTAGGATCTATGCAATATATATTCAGCGTAAAGTACATGTAAATGTCAGGAAAGGATGCATTTATTTAATTAGGATTATCGAATCCTACCATGTGAAAAATATAATGTTCTTGTTTTATATAATAG
Organism: Lepetodrilus gordensis; assembly: GCA_034780695.1. Taxonomy (NCBI): domain Eukaryota; kingdom Metazoa; phylum Mollusca; class Gastropoda; order Lepetellida; family Lepetodrilidae; genus Lepetodrilus; species Lepetodrilus gordensis. Next base: position 8,454 of record JAVCKX010130088.1, read on the forward strand.
TGTACAGTCTACGGGATAGTCTTTTGTAAAATGCCTTCAACGTTCATAAATAAATTATTAACAAATTTATTTATATAAATTATATATATATATAGTTGCGAGTATTTTCATCACAGTATGCTTTCTATACATGTACCTGGTAACATTACCTTATGAAATATTCTAGTAAACACTAAACTGTACAGAATCTAATAGAAAGGGGGTTATGACATCGTTCCCCTTTTGAACCCCCTCGTTTACCGATTTCAGTGCATGAAATTATTTAAGCTGCATACGTCTTCATTCTTATAACCTGATCACATATGCAATTATCATTATGAATGACTGCATCAAATCTTACATCATCGACATGTGGGCTGAGGAGTGGTATGACTCTAAATATGACTGCTAATTATTGTGGGGAAATGTTGCTTTTCGTACCAGTAACAGCATTACACGTTGCTCCGTGTGGTCAAATTACCATCAGACAGATCATCTAAATTATTATAACCGTACATTGTATAGCTTTTACATTTTAACGTTTCAATAATTAGCGTTATCTTAAAGCGTCACTTTCTATTTATTCCATAATAATATAATAATAATAATAATAATAATAATAATAATAATAATAATAATAATAATAATAATAAATTATAAATAATAATATATATAATAATAGTGATAATAGTAGTAATACAACTAATAATAATAATACTAATACCATTATTTATATAACGCCTTAGGTTATCATGCTATTAAAACAACATAAAATAGATACATAAGATAGATACACAATAAATATACAATAAATACGTAGTAATAGATGAGCTATATAAGTACTTCACTGGTTTATGTTGGAGAATTTATTATGGAAATGTATAACATATCATTGAGCAAGCAACGCAATAGTCATACCGGGACGGTTGAGATCAAACATTGGAGAAGATGGTGTGTAAAGTGACTAAATTGTAGAATTATATTTCCAGCCCCCGGGAGCTTATCGATCTGTGTGTCTTGGCATTGAGAGGGACAGTCATCAATATATGTCCCATGTATTATCATCTGACAGTTACAGAACATTAACTAGCCAATTATACGAATGCAACGCACATCAAAAGACTGCCAACGATTTGCCATTAAACGTAGTATGTAAGGATGTTGATTGATTGATTGATTGATGATGTTCGTAAAAAAGAATCAACTGAATATTACATTATGTGAGCCGATCCCAACTACCGATTCAGTTAAAATTCCTCAATGAGAAACCTGGGGTGCGTTCAGTCAGCACAGGGCTGAGTAAGCCGCTTAGCTAAACTGGTTCCCTGTTCCATGTACGGTTCATACGACTTGAGAAAGTGGCTAGTTTGGTAATCCGTTTGCAAGCGCTTGTGTCTTTGAACGCACCCCTGTAAATGAACCACGATGTTGTAATTAATTAATACTGATTCTGTAGTAGTTCGACTGACATGGCTTAAATAACACCTGAAACTGATTGTTGAATTAAAAAAACACGAATTCTCAAATTAACAATTCAACGATCGGTTATTATCGACTAAAGTCGAAACAATTACCGCACAATTTGCACGATATCGTGGCATTAACCATTCCTCGTCGACGTATGGACTCTGGATTAACAATTAGTGATCGGGGTCCTGTTCTACGGAATGGTCTTAGCTCTACGAGTCATAACTCCTTTATTCAAGTATTAAAGTAACGAATCTTACAGGTTTAGAAGATCGTTCAGAGGAACTGGTATCGTTTCACGAAGCTTTAAGTAGGAATACAGGCCTACTATAGGTATTACACAACCAAATACTTTTCCATAGGCCACAATGGTAGCGTTTGGATTGATGTAATCTTTAGGAAG